>PISX010015998.1:0-47708 GCA_004024625.1 Mellivora capensis
AATACTCCATGGTGTATATGGACCACATCTTCTTTATCCATTCGTCTGTTGAAGGGCATCTTGGTTCTTTCCACATTTTGGCGACCGTGGCCATTGCTGCTATAAACATTGGGGTACAGATGGCCCTTCTTTTCACTACATCTGTATCTTTGGGGTAAATACCCAGTAGCGCAATTGCAGGGTCATAGGGAAGCTCTATTTTTAACTTCTTGAGGAACCTCCACACTGTTCTCCAGAGATGATGTTCTGATGAAGGACACGGAACTGTTCACATCAATTCTCTTCAGGATTCACTTTTGATGGTAATGCGCATGTTAGTATTTCTAAGTTTCATGTTGATATCATGAAAAAAGATCGGTGTCTGCATCCCTAAAATGAAAAAAAGTCAAGCACATAGATAACTCAGAATAATTCCCTGATAAAGTTAACTAATGGGCATGATTATAAATCATCAGGAATTAGATAAATTTATCAGTGTTTCTTTCCTCTATATATCTAATAGGACTATTAATTCCTCTTACTGGTGTAAAAAAAAGTCTTCACTATACATCAGTGCTTCCAAAGAGTGGATTTATGATCACTTGTAATGGAAGAATTTGCTGACTTCACAAAATATACCAATTTTGTGCCCATCTCAGATTAGCAGAATTAGAATCTGTTAAATTGTGCTCATGAACCTGACCAGCAGACCATTTAGTGATTGTCTTGTTTACCAAGGGTTTAGAGTCACCAGTGTAATTACTGACCTAATTTTCTAGACCTGCCTTGAAAAATAATTTCCCAGTCTTAAAGGTTCCTGATCTCCTAAAATATATGTAATAGAATAGGTTAAGGTGGCTAGCAAAAACTGTTATTTTTAAGATAGCAGAAAAATAAACTTTATGTTTTGAATACTTCATAATTAAAAAATTTTGAACACACAGTGTAAATACAAAGTAAAAATAAAGAAAAAAAGACTCAGATTTGTGATATAAAACTGTGAAAATAGTTATAATCAATAAGATTTAAAGCATGAGGCATTATAGATGTTTCCAAATGTTTATATACTTCAAAAATTGAAAATATACTATATAATAGAGAGACTGTGGACTCTGAGAAACAAACTGAGGGTTTTGGAGGGGAGGGGTGCGGGTTAGGTGAGCATGGTGGTGGGTATTAAGGAGGGCACATATTACATGGAGCACTGGGCATGGTCCATAAACAATGAATCTTGGAACACTGAAAAAATAAGATAAAAATAAAAGAACATTAGGAATTTATTACCTGTTTCTTCTTTTTTTTAAATGACTGAAATAGGGGTGCCTGGATGGCTCAGGTGGATAAATTTCTACCATCGGCTCAGGTCATGATCCCAGCGTCCTGACAGCCTGCTGATCCTCCTGCTTGCTCTCATTCTCTCTCTCTCTCTATCTCTCTCTGTCAAATAAATAAATGAAATCATTTAAAAATGATTGAAATAACACAAAACCAGTTTTCTAGCGAAGAGGAAACATTCAGAAGGAAAACTAACAATCTAACAACTTCTCCCTTAAATATTTCAGAAGCTATCAATTGACATTTTATTACAGAAATAAAAAGCTGAGTTCTGGAACTCGTTATGTCAAATTTCAACTGTGTCAACAATATTAAACATGGCTCTTTCAGAATTCCTAGAGGAATGACTGAGGGAATCCTTGAAACTGAGTCAAAATCTCACTTCACTGAAGAATACAAATAATCTCTAAGCCATCTCAAATAAGAGCAGTGTGTCATTTAATGGATACTATCATGCAATGTTACCACTCAGTTGGTGGTGTCATAATTCTCTGGTACTCCAAAGGGAATCCACAGATAAGACTGCGTTTAGAAGATGACACTAGAAAAGAAGGGAGAAATACACAATGAGGGAAGATAGTCCTACTTGAAGAGGTTCTGTTGAATAATATGTGTTTATAAATTATGTTATTTATGTTTGACTCTTTTAATTTCATATGTAACTCATGGAAGTGAACACTTTAACCCTGTGTAATTCACCACAAACAGATTTCCAGATGGATTGGGAAGGCACTAATCTTGGAGTTTAGACTATGTGTTTATGTTCCCCTAAAGTTGGAGGAACACCATTCCATACTGTGACTTAGTCCTTTAAGGGAAATAATTAAGTACATGATCATTTGGAAGAATAATGATTTAGTTCTATTTAAGTAATGGTTCTTTCATTTATATCCATTCTCATATTAATGATTTTAAATTGCTTTCTTCTAGTTTAACAGCTGTCCAACATGCATATATTTTCTTGTAGAAAAACGTAAAAGGTCTTATATGTATACATAAAATATAAATTTATTGATTTAAATTCAGTTAACCAAGTTATAGTAAGTACATCATTAATTTTTTTTTAAATATAATGTTCAGTGATTCATCAGTTGAGTACAGCACCAAATTTTACATATATGTATATATATATTCAAACGGATTGGTCATCTGGATTTCTCAAGTGGATAAGGAGCTGCCTTCAGCTCAAATCATGATCTGAGGGTCCTGGGACCAAGCCCTGTGTATGGTTCCCTGCTCAGCATGGAATCTGCTTCTTCTCCCTCTGCCCCTTCCCCACTCGTGTTCATGCTCTCTCTCTCTTTCTCTCAAATAAATAAATGAATAAATAATAAATAAGAAAACAAATAAATATTTTTAAAAAGTCAATCACATTAGTAAATACACTATGAAAATAAAATTTTGTCTTATTTATTTATGTATTTATGTATTAATTATTTTAAGATGAAAACTAGAATGCTACGAGGATAAGATGTAGGGAACTGAAGATTTTACAAAAGAGCAATATAACCACCATTTCACGTTCCCAGAGACTAGGAGATGCTACAAATTGAATGGACATTAAAATGAAGCAGACAGGAAACAGTAGATAATTGAAAAAAAAAAAAAACACTTTCGGATGGTTCTCTGACTTGAGACAATAGGACAAAAAATGCAATAAATTGAAAAAAAAAAAAGACTATATGTATCCCAGTGTTCATAACAGCAATATCCACAATAGCCAAACTGTGGAAAAAGCCAGGATGCCCTTCAACAGATGAATGGATAAGGAAGATATAGGCCATATACACAATGGAATATTAATTGCTCAGCCATCAGAAAGGATGAATACCCAACTTTTGCATGAACATGGTTGGAACTGGAGATTATGCTGAGTGAAATTAGACAAGCAGAGAAAACAAATCATCATATGTTTTTCCTTGTAGAACATAAGGTATAGTATGGAGGACATTAGGAGAAGGAAGGAGAAATTGAGGGGGTAGAAATTGGAGGGGGAGATGAACCATGAGAGATTGTGGACTCCAAGAAACAAACTGAGGGTTTTGGAGGGATATAGGTTGGCCGGGGATAGGTATTAAGGATGGCATGTATTTCCTTGAGCACTGAGTGTTATATGTAAGCAATGAATCTTGGAACACTATATCAAACACTAATGACCTTCTGCATGGTGACTAACAATATA
This sequence comes from Mellivora capensis, assembly GCA_004024625.1. Lineage (NCBI taxonomy): Eukaryota > Metazoa > Chordata > Mammalia > Carnivora > Mustelidae > Mellivora > Mellivora capensis. Next base: position 3,497 of record PISX010015998.1, read on the forward strand.
TTAAAAATAATAATGACAAATAAAGACATAAGGAACAAAAGCAAAAATGAACTTTTGGCACTTCATCAAGATAAAAAGCTTCTGCACAGCAAAGGAAAAGGCAACCTACAGAATGGGAGAAGATATTTGGAAACAATATTACAGATATAGGACTGGTATCCAGGATATATAAAGAACTTTTTCAATGCAACACCCAAAAAACAGATAACAGAGTCAAAAAATGGCAGAAGACATGAACAGAAACTTCTCCAAAGCAGACAGACAAATGGCCAATAGACACATGAAAAAATGCTCCACATCACTTGCCATCAGGGATATACAGATCAAAACCACAATTAGATATCCCCTTACACCACTCATAATGGATAAAATTAACAAGACAGGGAACACCAAATGTTTATGAGGATGTGACAAAAGAGGAACCCTCTTACACTTTTGGTGGAAATGCAAGTTATAGGGCCACTCTGGAAAACAGTATGGAAGTTTCTAAAAAATGTTAAAAATAGAGTTACACTATGACCCAGCAATTGCACTACTGGGTATTTACCCCAAATAATGATGTAGTGAAAAGAAAATGTGGTGAAAAGAGGGATCACATGCACCCCAATGTTCATAGCAACAATGTTCACAATAGCCAAACTGTGGAAGGAAATGAGATGTCCTTCAACAGATGAATGGATAAAGAAAAAGTAGTACATATATACAATAGAATATTACTCAGCCATCAGAAAGGATGAATACATACCACTTTCAAGGACATAAATGGAACTAGATGGGGTTATGCTAAGTGAAATAAGCCAAGCAGAGAAAAATAATTATTATCTGGTTTCACTCATATGTGGAACATAAGGAATCTTCAAGAGGAAAATAGGGGTGAGGGTAACTGAATACTAAGAAATCAGAAAGGGAGACAAACCATATGAGACTTGACTCTGGGAAACAAACTGAGGCTTGCAGAAAGGGAGGTGGATGGGGAGATGGGATAACTGGGTGGTGGACATTAAAAAGGGCAATGATGTGATGAGTAATGGGTGTTACATGCAACTGAAGAATCACTGAACATTCATGGAAAACCAATGATGTACTTTACCTTTGTTAATTGAATGTGAATTTAATAAATTAAAAAATAAAAATAGAAATACTCTATGATCAAACAATTCCACTAATAGCTATTTAAGCAAGGAAATGGAAACAATCTAAGTGTTCTTCATTAGATGAATGGATTAATATGTGGATATATATATATATAAATATATATACACACATATGTATATATATACATACATATATATACAAACTATACATATAAAATATATGATATGTGGAGATATGCATATTTAATATATAATATAATAATGCATATAATATAATAACAATATATGTGTAGAAGTATGATATATAATATATATCATATATATCATAATATCATAACATATATATGATATAATAATATATGATACAATGATAATATAATATATGATATGATATGATATGATATGATATAATATAATATATAATAATATAAGATATGTATATTATATATAATATATATGGGGATATATATGATATAATATGTAGTATATATAATATTATATAAATGTATATAAATACAATATAGTATATATAATATAATATATAACATAATAATACAATAATATGGGGTGCCTGGGTGGCTCAGTGGGTTAAGCCGCTGCCTTCAGCTCAGGTCATGATCCCGGGCTGCCAGGATCTAGTCCTGCATCGGGCTCTCTGCTCAGCAGGGAGGCTGCTTACCTTCTTCTCTCTCTGCCTGCCTCTCTGCCTACTTGTGTTCTCTGTCAAATAAATAAATAAAATATTTAAAAAAATAATACAATAATATATGATATGATATGATATATACCATATATATCCACATGTTAATATATAAGTGGAGATAACTATATATATACACAATATTCCATATGTTTATGTATATATTTTTATTTAAAAATACCTATTTTTTTCCAAACAGTTTTACTGAGATATAATTTACATACTATATAATTTGGTCAAACCTCTCTTTGCGGTTAATATTAAGCAGTACTGAATGTGAAGATTTATGTCTTAATTCTATTTTGTATTATATAATCAAATGTCTTCCCATTCACCTTTCCTTTGGTTAATATTTTTATAAAGAGGGGTTGATATTATGTATATATTGAAGAAAAAGGCAGATAAATCTATGAATATGAGGAAAGAAGGTGTGTAGGCATTGAGTAAACATGTATTTATTTATATATAACTATATATCTATAAATATATATCTATAAATACCTATATCTACTAGAATATTACTCAGCCATAAAAAAATAAGAGCTTGCCATCTGCAACAATGTGGATGTCCCTGGAGAGTATTACACTTTGTGTAATACATTAAAGTCAAATATCAAATGATTTCACTCATATGTGGAATCTAAAAATGAAACAAATGAGCAAACAAAATACAGAAGAAATAGATCCAGAAATACAGAGGACAAATGATGATTCCAAAGGGCTGGTGGTAGAGTCATGGGTAAATGTTTGTAGGGGGGTGGGAGGTATGTACTTCCAGTTATAGAACAAATAATATATTAATGCAAGGTATAGTTAGCTACATGTGGTTAGTATAGCATACATAAAGAATTATTCACTCATTATGTTGTATATCTCAAATGTATATGTATAATGTAACATTGTATGTCAACCATATTTCAATTAAAATTAGTTCAATTAAAAAATAAAATGTATATGCAATATTTTACTTCCAAAAAAATCTTGCCAATTCCTATCACATAAATGAACCTTGAGGGAATTATATTAAACTAAATAAATCAGAGAAAGATATTACTTACATGTGATATTACTTACTTGTGATATTACTTACATGTGAAAAGAAAAGAAAAACCTCATAAAGAGAAATATCAGATTAGTTGTTGTCAGAGATGTGGGTGAAGGAGTTGGAGGTTAAGTGTTTGGTGGTCATAGTGCAAATCTGTAGTTTTAAGTTGTAAAACACACCAAGGTAACTATAGTCAATAACACTCTATTGTATATTTGAAAAATTAAAAAATAACCAAGAAAGTAAATCCTAAAATTTGCCACCATAACAAAAAAGAGTAACTATTCAATCATTGGATGTGTTAACTAAATTTATTGTGGCAATCATTTCCCTACACATACATACATAACATAATCATGTTGGAATCTTAAACTAATACAATGTTGTAGGTGTATATATCAATTATATCTTATTTTTAAAATTTTTTTATTTCTTTTCAGCGTAACAGAATTCATAGTTTTTGCACCACATCCAGTGCTCCATGCAATGCGTGCCCTCCATAATACCCACCACCTGGCTCCCCCAACCTCCCAACCCCACCCCTTCAAAACCCTCAGGCTGTTTTTCAGAGTCCATAGGCTCTCATGGTTCATCTCCCCCTCTAATTTCCCTCCACTCCCTTCTCTTCTCCATCTTCCTATGTCCTCCGTGTTATTTGTTATGCTCCTTAAATAAGTGAAACCATTTGATAATTGGTTCACTCTGCTTGACTTATTTCACTCAGCATAATCTGTTCCAGTGCTTTCCATGTTGCTACAAAAGCGGCGTAGTCATCCTTTCTGATGGAGGCATAATACTCCATAGTGTATATGGACCACATCTTCTTTATCCATTCGTCCGTTGAAGGGCATCTTGGTTCTTTCCACAGTTTGGCGACTGTGGCCATTGCTGCTATAAACATTGGGGTACAGATAGCCCTTCTTTTCATCACATCTGTATCTATGGGGTAAGTACACAGTAGTGCAATTGCAGGGTCATAGGGAAGCTCTATTTTTATATCTTAAGGAATCTCCACACTGTTCTTCAGAGTGGGTGCACCAACTTGCACTCCCACCAACAGTGTAAGAGGGTTCCCCTTTCTCCACATCCCCTCCAACACACGTTGTTTCCTGTCTTGCTAATTTTGGCCATTCTAACTGGTGTGAGGTGGGATCTCAAGTGGTTTTAATTTGAATCTCCCTGATTGCTAGTGATGATGAACATTTTTTCTTGTGTCTGACAGCCATTTGTATGTCTTCATTGGAGAAGTGTCTGTTCATATCTTCTGCCCATTTTTTGATATAATTATCTGTTTTGTGTGTGTTGAGGTTGACAAGTTCTTTATAGATCATGGATATCAACCTTTTGTCTATACTGTCATTTGCAAATATCTTCTCTCATTCCGTGGGTTGCCTCTTTGTTTTGTTGACTATTTCCTTTGCTGTGCAGAAGCTTTTGATCTTGATGAAGTCCTAAAAGTTCTTTTTTGCTTTTGTTTCCTTTGCCTTTGGTGACATATCTTGAAAGAAGTTGCTGGGGCTGATGTCAAAAAGGTTACTGCCTATGTTCTCCTCTAGGATTCTGATGGATTCCTGTCTCACATTGAGGTCCTTTATCCATTTCGAGTTTTTCTTGTGTACGGTGTAAGAGAATGGTCAAGTTTCATTCTTCTACATATACCTGTCCAATTAGCCCAGCACCATTTATTTAGGAGACTGTCTTTTTTCCATTGTATATTTTTTCCTGCTTTGTCGAAGATTATTAGACCATAGAGCTGAGGGTCCATATCTGGGCTCTCTACTCTGTTCCACTGGTCTACGTTTCTGTTTTGATGCCAGTACCATGCTGTCTTAGTGATCACAGCTTTGTAGTAAAGCTTGAAATCAGGTAACGTGATGCCACCAGTTTTATTTTTGTTTTTGAACATTTCCTTAGAAATTCGGGGTCTCTTCTGATTCCTTACAAATTTTAGGATTATTTGCACCAGCTCTATGAAAAATACTGGTGGAATTTTGATCGGAATGACATTAAAAGTATAGTTTGCTCTAGGTAGTATAGACATTTTAATGATGTTAGTTCTTCCGATCCAACAGCATGGAATGGTCTTCCATCTTTTTGTGTCTTCTTCAATTTCTTTCATGAGTGTTTTGTAGTTCATCCAGTACAGTTCCTTTACCTCTTTGGTTAGGCTTATTCCTAGGTATCTTATGGTTCTTTGTGCTATACTAAATGGAATCGATTGTGTAATTTCCCTTTCTATATTTTCACTATTAGTGTATAAGAAAGCCACTGTATTCTGTACATTGACTTGGTATCCTGCCACGTTACTGAATTGCTGTATGAGTTCTAGTAGTTTTGGGGTGGAGTCTTTTGGGTTTTCCATATGAAGTATCATGTCATTGGCGAAGAGAGAGAGTTTGACTTCTTCCTTTCCAATTTGGATAACTTTTATTTCTCTTTGTTGTCTAATTGCTGTTGCTAGGACTTCTAATACTATGTTGAACAAGAGTGGTGAGAGTGGGCATCCTTTTCGTGTTCCTGATCTCAACGGGAAGGCTGTGAGCTTCTTCCCATTGAGGATGATGCTTGCTCTGGGTCTTTCATAGATAGATTTTATGAAGTTCAGGAATGTTCCCTCTATCCCTATATTTTGAAGTGCTTTAATCAGGAACAGATGCTGGATTTTATCAAATGCTTTTTCTGCAACAATTGAGAGGACCGTGTGGTTTTTCTCTCTCCTCTTATTGATTTCTTCTATCACAATGATTGATTTGCGAATGTTGAACCATCCTGTAACCCAGGGCTGAATCCCACCTGGTCATGGTGAATGATCTTTTTAATGTGCTGTTGGATCCTGTTTGCTAGGATCTTGTTGAGAATCTTCACATTCATAGTCATCAGTGATATTGTTCTGAAATTCTCCTTTTTGGTGTGGTCTTTGTCTGGTTTGGGGATCAGGGTAATGCTGGCTTCATCAAAAGTGTCTGGAAGTTTTCCTTCTGCTTCAATTTTTTAAGCAGCTCCAGGAGAATAGATGTTATTTTTTTCTTAAAAGTTTGGTAGAATTCCCCAGGAAATCCGTCAAGCCCTGGGCTCTTGTTTTTTGGGAGGTTTTTGATCACTGCTTCAATCTCGTTACTAGATATCGATCTATTCTGGTTCTCAATTTCTTCCTGGTTCAATTTTGGGTTTTTATAGTTTTCCAGGATTGCATCCATTTAATCTAGGTTGCTTAACTTATTGGCATATAACTGTTGATAATAACTTCTGATGATTGTTTCTACTTCCTTGGTGTTAGTTGTGATCTCTCCCTTTTCATTCCTAATTTTATTAATTTGAGCTTTCTCTCTTTTCTTTTGGATTAGTGTGACCAATGGTTTATTGATCTTATTGATTCTTTCAAAAAACCAGCTTCTAGTTTCATTGATACGTTCTACTGTATCTCTAGTTTCTACCTCATTGATCTCTGCTCTAATCTTGATTATTTCCCTTCCAGTGTGTGGAGTTGGTTTAATTGGTTGTTGATTCTCCAGTTCTTTAAGGTGTAGAGACAGCTGGTGTATTCTTATCAATTATATCTTTATAAATTTAGAAAAAAGTCAAAGATGTAGCAATGGAGAGCAGAATGCCAGTTACCATGAACTGGCATATACGTATTTGAATGCAACTTCATCTGATCTATGTACAGCTAATGCAATCACTGAAAAATAAGGTATTCAGAAAGAAAATACTTTATTCAAGTGGCAGTCAAAAAGGTGACCGGAGAGCAAGACTTAAATCTGCCTCTCTGAATGGGGAGAAAATATATATTTTTATAATCATAGAGGTTGAGATTATGTATATATTCATTAAAAGGGCAGAGAACATTATGACTATTTATGAGGAATGATCATACATAACAATTGAGTAAGCATGTATTTAACATATCCTCTTTTCACTTTAGGGTGGTGACTTTACACCAGGACAGGGCAAAATTCAGCCCCTGATGTCAGGAGGTTATTTTAAGACAAGGAGAAGGGAATATGAGCTTGTTGTACTAGTATAAATTGGATTGGTTCTTAGTTGTCATGACTGGCAACGTATCCTTATTTGTATGGCTGAATAATATTCCAGTCTGTGTGTGTGTTTGTGTGTGTTGTATGTGTGTGTATGTGTGTGTGTGTGTGTGTGTGTGTGTGTGTGAATGTGTGTATCACATATTTATTCATTCATCAAACAGTGGACACTTGGGCTGCATCCGTAATTGGCTATTATAAATAATACTGCTCTGGTAATCCAGTAATTGCACTACTGGTAATTTACTCAGAAAATACAAAAATGGTAATTCAAAGGAATACATATACCCATCCCTGGCATTTTAGATTAAGTTGTCCTGGGATCCCTGTGTTTTCATGATTCTCAGATTATTTGTACAATTTGAATGGGAGATACTTGTCCAGAAAATAAACCACTGGAGAAATCTGGGCTATTTTTACCCAGTAACACTGGCTGTGGGAGGGACAACACAGCAACTCTCAATTGTGAGTTCAAAATAATTGAGGCACAAATTAGTTCTTTTTTAGATCCTTCCTCTCTTCTTTTCAGTTTCTAACAAGGATTTGACAGCACAGTGCTCCATTTAATCCAGCATCTTATTATTTAATCTTGTCACAGTACAATGATTAGCCTCAAGAAGTCAAATATGTGATATTCATGAAGGCCAAACCAGGCACCCAAGTGCAACAAAGGTTAGAGCTGCAATGAACATAATGAAAGAACCCTAAGGATTTCAGGCACGAATGAGCACAAGTGACAGTATTGGTAGGGATACTTCTTGAAAATTCGTACTAATATTAGAACTTTTTGGTTTTCTATTTTGATCTCATTGAGTATGATATTACATTTATAAACCATGGAGAATAGAAATAGTCTCCCTGTGTACTATTTCCCTGTATATATATATTCCATAAAGAATTTTTACTTTCTTTTTTTATTAAATTTTTTAAATTTTTTATAAACATATAATGTATTTTTATCCCAAGGGGTACATGTCTATGAATCGCCAAGTTTACACATTTCACAGCACTAACCATAGCACATACCCTCCCCAGTGTCCATTACACCACTCCCCTTTCCCGACCCCCCCCCAGCAACCCTCAGCTTGTTTCGTGAGATTAAGAGTCACTTTTGGTTTGTCTCCCTCCCAATCCCATCTTGTTTCTTTTCTACTTTTCCTACCCCCCAACCCCCCATGTTGTATCTCCACTTCCTCATATCAGGGCGATCATATGATAGCTTTCTTTCTCTGATTGACTTATTTCACTAAGCATGATACCCTCTAGTTCCATCCACGTCATCACAAATGGAAAGATTTCATTTCTTTTGATGGCTGCATAGTATTCCATTGTGTATATATACCACCTCTTCTTTATCCATTCATCTGTTGATGGACATCTAGGTTCTTTCCATAGTTTGGCTATTGTAGACATTGCTGCTATAAACATTCGGGTGCACGTGCCCCTTCGGATCACTACGTTTGTATCTTTAGGGTAAATGCCCAGTAGTGCGATTGCTGGGTCATAGGGTAGTTCTATTTTCAACTTTTTGAGGAATCTCCATGCTGTTTTCCAGAGCGGTTGCACCAGCTTGCTTCCCACCAACATTGTAGGAGGGTTCCCCTTTCTCCGCATCCTCGCCAGCCTCTGTCATTTCCTGACTTGTTAATTTTAGCCATTCTGACTGGTGTGAGGTGATATCTCATTGTGGTTTTGATTTGTATTTCCCTGATGCCGAGTGATGTGGAGCACTTTTTCATGTGTCTGTTGGCCATCTGGATGTCTTCTTTACAGAAATGTCTGTTCATGTCCTCTGCCCATTTCTTGATTGGGTTATTTGTTCTTTGGGTGTTGAGTTTGATAAGTTCTTTATAGATTTTGGACACTAGCGCTTTATCTGATATGTCATTTGCAAATATCTTCTCCCATTCTGTCAGTTGTCTTTTGGTTTTGTTAACTGTTTCCTTTGCTGTGCAAAAGCTTTTGATCTTGATGAAATCCCAATAGTTCATTTTTGCCCTTGCTTCCCTTGCCTTTGGCGATGTTTCTAGGAAGATGTTGCTGCAGCTGAGGTCAAAGAGGTTGCTGCCTGTGTTCTCCTCAAGGATTTTGATGGATTCCTTTCTCACATTGAGGTCCTTCATCCATTTTGAGTCTATTTTTGTGTGTGGTGTAAGGAAATTGTCCAATTTCATTTTTCTGCAAGTGGCTGCCCAATTTTCCCAACACCATTTATTGAAGAGGCTGTCTTTTTTCCATTGGACATTCTTTCCTGCTTTATCAAAGATTAGTTGATCCAAAAAATAGAAACGGAAGGAAAACTTCCAAACTCATTTTATGAGGCCAGCATCACCTTGATCCCAAAATCAGACAAGGATCCCATCAAAAAAGAGAATTACAGACCAATATCCTTGATGAACACAGATGCGGAAATTCTCACCAAAATACTAGCCAATAGGATTCAACAGTACATTAAAAGGATTCTCCACCACGACCAAGTGGGATTTATTCCAGGGCTGCAAGGTTGGTTCAACATCTGCAAATCAATCAATGTGATACAACACATTAATAAAAGAAAGAACAAGAACCACATGATACTCTCAATAGATGCTGAAAAACCATTTGACAAATTACAGCATCCCTTCCTGATCAAAACTCTTCAAAGTGTAGGGATAGAGGGCACATACCTCAATATTATCAAAGTCATCTATGAAAAACCCACCGCAAATTTTTACTTTCTGATATGAGTCTGAGCTTCACTTATAGCAGTTGTTCCTTTGATCTGCCTTTCATAAAATTGGAATGCTCCAATTACTGCACAGAGAGTAAAACTCCTGAAATGCAAGGAAATAGAAAACTCTGTGTCTTGTGGGTATCAAATCTGCTTTCTCAGGTTTAAAAATATTTTTATTTATTTTATTTTTTAAATTTTTTCAGGGTTCCAGAATTCATTGTTTACACACCACACCCAGTGCTCAAAACATTTAAAAAAAAATCCGTGTACTTTTGTAGTTAAAGACAGAATCTCATACATGTAAATGTTATATACAAAAATTATTTTTATGAACTGTCTTTGGTTTTACAATGATAAATGAAAACATTAAGCTTCTTCAGTCAAACAGGGTATACAAAATTTTTTGTTGTTCTTTTGTTTTGTTAAATAGTGAGTGCAAATAACTTACTGGAATATAAATGTTTGGAAGGCCATCTAAATTACATACAAGAAATTGAATCATCTCACATACAAATGCTTGCATACACACACACACACACACACACACAGTTCCAGACACAGGATTCTAAATAATTTCAATACAAAAAACAATGTCTTAAACACATTTATACATACTTTTCTGTCATCTAAAGAAAATAACCCATGTGGTTATGTGAAATATTCCCACAAACAAAAAACATTCCAAGAGATTGGTCCTAATTTATATATATATATATATATATATATATATATATATATATATATATCCCTGAACTAAAGCTTGTCCTTCCTGTTATGCAAACTACACTGTGCAATTAAAGTGAGTGCAAACACTATTACTCAGTGAGTGAGTTGGACTATATGAAATATACTTTAATAGACCAACAAAATACATTACAAACAAAAAAACTTTATCTGGGCAAATATCTGAATCCCTACTTCTTTACTGCCTCTTGGAGAAAAGCCTTCATGCAATATGTCTTTATTTGTTCCTGTAAATATCTTATCTGGTCTAGTCACTCAGTATTCCATGGATATTCATGTCTCATCCCTGTCATTCACTGAGCAATAACATTAAAATATTGCTCTTCATTTTGTCACTCCGTACAGTTTGGAATCTGAAAAAGAAGAAAGATATTCTGCTGAAAAATCTGTGCTTCAAGGATCTGGATTAAGGTATGGCATGTTATATTTCATTTACACCATCAACCAACTCATATGACAGTTAAAAAAAAACAATATTGACATGTGATGCCTGACTTTTGTAAGGTGGTATCTCATACACCAGTCTGACACCATATTTAGATTTTTTTAATAATCGTATGGTTTCATTCATATGTGGACTATAAGAAACACTGCAGAGAATCATAGGTTAAGGGAGGAAAAACTAAATTGGAAGTCATCAGAGAGGAAGAAAACCCATAAGAAATGCTTAACTATAGGTAACAAATTGAGGGTTGCTAGAGGGGATGATGGTGGGGAATGGACATTAAAGATGGTGTGTGATTTGATGAGCCCTGGGTGTTATATATAAATGATAAATTATTGAACACTGTATCTGAAACTAAGGATGTACTATATGTTGGCTAATTTAATTTAAATTAAATATTTTTAAAAGAAATGTGATGTCAGAATACCAAAATAGTGGTAAAATTAAAACAAAAATGAATAAAAAATTAACAAGGTTACCAGCTGAAATGTCAAAATATTTAATTAATTAGGCTTGGCACTGAATTATCTTAAGATTGTAGAATATTTTGCTAGAGGAGATCTTAGGTTCTAGACCAGTGGTTGTTAAATGTTTTGGTTAAGTAACAATTGATAGTCACTGTTTAAAGAATAATAAAATAACAAAATAAGATTTGTTTTTATTGGTGAAAATATTATCTTGTTGTTTAATATGGTAAACAGTAGAAAATGACTCCTACAAGTAAATTTCAGTATAATCCAAATATGTGGATTAGCTTGAAAAATATTTTGAAGTTTGCATCCTCCACCCAGGCAGGAGGCAGGATGATATGCATCCTTTGCCTTTAGACTTTGAAAATCTAAACTAAACTGCCCATCCAGGCCATATCCAGCCTTAAGCTTTGGATTCTGTTTTCCCAATGTTGGCTTTCTGGATGACATAGCCTGGCTCTCATGTCTGATTTTTTCCCCTAAAGTGAGGCTTTTATGTAAGATGTAGTGAGAAACTCCAAAAGGACAATGATTTCATTGAGCTCACAGATCAGGTCCCATGAAGTTTTTGTGAGCCTGCCTGTTCATACATAATTGGTTAATGAATGTTGGTTTGATTGACAGAATTTTTTTCCAGAAGTTGCTGATTTCCTTTCTTTTAATTGTTTTCCAGTTTTAATGGGAGTATGGGCAAAGAGCTAAACCCTTATCTCCTCAAAACATCATTGACTATTTCTGTGGTCTTCAAGTCACACACACATGCACACAGACTGTGGTTGGCATAGGTAGATTTATAAGAAGGGGTAGTAAAATTCATAGCATGAGCCAATGTTGCGACAGATTGGAAAGTTTTTTTGTGAAAAAAACTAATGGATTACATCAAGTGACTGGTATTATTTAGTTTACAAAGATGACTCCTGAAGAAATAAGCTGTTTAGGGATTGATCATTTCTTGTTTTCATGCAAAGGAATCAAGCTGGTATTCATTTTGATGGCTAAATTTAACTCTGAGAATCAAACACTATTGAAAATAAACAATGAATTCTGGAACACTGAAAAGAAACTAAAATAAAACAATTAGTTAATTAATTTTAAAAGAAAATAATAAATGTTTAATTTTAAACAGAAAATGCAGAACATTTTAATCAACTGGCATCTATGAAACTGTACATCATGATTTACAAAGTATTTTATCCGATTTACAGACTAAGTTAATCAATTTGTCATGACAGAAAACAATGGAAAGAGCCTGAGATCAGAATTCTACATGTCAGGATCTCTAAGGGGGCAGAAAACGCCAGTGGGCAGGTAAAGCAGAGTGGGAACTCCGGACTGGTATTGGAAGATAAACAAAAGGGGGAGGGAGCCACCAGAGGAGACCCATTGGAAAGTAATACCCCAATACAAGAGTGCCCTATGGCTGGGGACCAGCATTAACTTAAAGTCTGATAGAAAGCACTCAAAAAGAGCAAAGGATCACAGGGGGAAATTGTGGGAATTGGAATGGTTAGGGACAGGGGCTTAAGTCCCCCACGGAGGACAGACACCCTTGGCGCTGAGCCAGAGAAAGTGCAGAGGAGAAACCAGGTCTTGGTCCCTGAGCCTCGAGGAGACCTCCTAAGGGTGCTTAGCATGTGGCAGGGACTGGGACCCTCACGGGGCAGAAAAAAAACATTTTGCAGTCCCCACCCTTGCGCCATGCCGTACTAGCAGAGCCTGAGACGCGCTCCACCCCCTCCCCAGAGAGAAGCGTGCGGGGGCACCAGCCGGGCGCTCTCGGACCCGAAAAGTCTGAGCCCACCCAGCCCAGGCCAGCTGGAAAATACCAGTGTGCCTTCGCTGCTTGGAACCTCTCTGGCGGTCTGGAGCTGCCAGACAGCTGCCCCTGTTGTGGTTTTGAGTACAAGCAGGATACACAGTTGTCCCCAGAGATCGCAGCTGGGAACCTGCTCTGCAGCACCCAGAGGGGAAGGGACTGGGGCTTCTCTCTGGGAGGGAGGTCTGGGTGCAGTTTGCTTTCCTCTAAACCTCCAAGAACCATTGGGAGCTGCCAAGGAGAGAGAAAACAAATGAACAGACATAAAAACCTCCAGAGAACAAAAGCCTGAAGGCCTGGTTGCCTCAGAGCCCACCCCCTTGAGGGGGGCGGGAGGACTTAACTCAGGAAACACTGCCTGAAAAACCACGTGGCAGGCCCCTCCCGCAGAAAGCCAACTGGCCGAGAAGAGAACAATCATAGTTCTACTACTTCATAGATACAATGTTTAATTTTTAATTCGTTCCCACTATTCTGGTTCATCTTTTAATTTTTTTAAATCTTTTCATTTTTTATATAGATTTTTTTAGCCTATTTACCATCACAGTGAGATGTCCAGTCCATCATTCCATAATAACCTTTTAACCTGAACTTTTTGATATATATACCCATGTTTTTCTTTTGCTTTTCTATTAATTTTTTTCTAAAATTTCACTTTAGTTTAGTTTAGATCATTCTTTTCTTTACCTTTATTTGTTAATATTCATATAGAGTTAAACTTCAAAGTAATCCCCTTTCCCCAAGCAATGCTACCCCTATAGGTAAACCAATTTTTAATCCCCTGTTATCTTAGGAAAGTTGCGTCCTTTAAGAAAGATATCAAGATACATCCAGGAAGAATAAAAATAAACTACCTCGCCCAGACTGAGAATTTACAAACACTCTTCCATCTTTTTCTCCTACCAGTATTTTTGTATATTTGTGTTTGTCCTGGTAGTATATAAATTTTATACTTAGGGTTCTTTTTGACGAGGTTCTTTTTTTTTTGTTTGTTTGTCTGTTTGTTTCTTTGTTTTGCTTCTACATACATATGTACATATTTTTTTCTTCTCTTGTCATACACTTTTATCAGTCTTTTTTGTTTGTCTGTATTTCTTTGTATACTTCACAAACCTTACCTTGGGGCCCATTTGGGCTGAACCTTCTCTTTTATACTTCTTTCTTTTTCCTGTCTCTCTCTCTCTTTCTCTCTCTCTCTCTTTTTCTGCTTTCTCTCTTTCTTTTTTTCTTTTATTTGTATGGGGACTCTTGATTGCCCAGAAGCATTCCAGGGTGCACCTTCACTGCACCAAGGTCAATACATCCAGCTACAACCATTCATCCATCTCTCACCAAAATGACTAGAAGGAGAAATGCCCAGCAGAAGAAAAACTCAGAGGGTGGGCCCTGTGCAACAGAGCTAATGGCTACGACATAGACATTATGTCGGAAAGGGAATTCAGTCTAACAATTATCCAGGCAATTGCTAGATTGGAGAAAGCCATGGACGACCAAATGGAATTGATTAGGGCAGAACAGAAAGCCATTAGGGATGATGTTCACAATATTAGGGCAGAACTGAAAGCCACCAGGGTAGATGGTCACAAGGCTCTCAATGAGTTCCAATCTAATCTAAATTCTCTAAAAGCTAGAGTCACTAAGACAGAAGATAGAATTAGTGATCTGGAGGACAAACAGATAGAGAGAAAGGATCAGGAGGAAGCCTGGAACAAACAGCTTAGAAGCCAAGAAGACAGAATCAGGGAAATAAATGATGCCATGAAACATTCCAACATCAGAATTATTGGAATCCCTGAAGGGGAGGAGAAAGAAAGAAGTCTAGAAGATATTGTCAAACATGTTCTTCATGAAAATTTTCCAAATATCGCAAATGGAAACAGCGTTCATGTACTAGAGACAGAAGAGTCCCCCCCCCCAAAGATTTTAGATTCTCGAAACACCTCGAGACACCTGATATTAAGAATGAGGAATTATAATTCTAGAGAAAGTCTCTTGAAGGCAGCTAGGACAAAGAAGCTCCTTACGTACAGAGGAAAGCCCATCAGAATAACGTCAGACCTGTCCACAGCAACCTGGCAACCAGAAAGGGCTGCCAAGATATATTCAAGGCACTAAATGAGAAGAACATGCAGCCAAGAATACTTTATCCAGCAAGACTGACATAAAAAATGGATGGAGAGATAAAGAGTTTCCAAGACCCGGAAGGCTTAAAAGAGTTTGTAAACACCAAGCCAACACTGCAGGAAATATTAAGGGGGGTTCTATAAAAGAGGAAAAACCCCAAGAATATCATTGTACAGAAATATAGAGACAATCTACAGAAAGAAAGACATCAAAGGTAAAACGATGTCAATATAAACGTATCTATCGATAATCACTCTCAATGTGAATGGCCTAAATGCACCTATGAAATGACATAGGGCTGCATATTGGATAAGACAACAGGACCCATCCGTATGTAGTCTACAGAAGACCCATTTTGAAACTAGGATACACCCAGATTGAAAGTGAAGGGATGGAGAAATATCTTTCATGCCAATGGGCCTCAAAAGAAGGCCAGGGTAGCAATTCTCATATCAGATAAAATAGATTTTAAACTAAAGACTGAAGTCAGAGATCCAGATGGACAGTACATCATTCTTAAAGGAACTATCCACCAAGAAGATATAACAACTGTAAATACCTATGCCCCCAATATGGGAGCAGCCAATTACATAAGAAAACTATAATCAAGATAAAGAGTCATATTGATATGAACACATTGATAGTAGGAGATATTAACACTCCTCTCTCAGTAAAAGACAGATCATCCATGCAGAAAATCAATAAAGAAATAAAAGCATTGAATGACACATTAGACCAGATGGACCTCATAGATACATACAGAACATTCCACCCTAAAACAACAGAATACTCAGTCTTCTCAAGTGCACATGGAACCTTTTCCAGAATAGACCACATACTGGGTCACAAATCAGGACTCAACTGATACCAAAATATTATTATTCCCTGAATATTCTCAGATCACAATGCTTTGAAACTGGAGCTCAACCACAAGGAAAAGTTTGTAAGGAACTCAAACACCTGGAAGCTAAAGACCGCTTTGCTTAAGAATGCTTGTATCAACAAGGAGATCAAAGAAGAACTTAACCAATCATGGGAACCAATGATAATGAAGACACGTCGGTCCAATACCTATGGGATACAGTAAAGGCGGCCCTAAGGGTGAAATATATAGCCATTCAATACACCCTCAAAATCATTGAAAAATCCAGAATACAACAGCTGTCTCTACACCTTAAAGAACTGGAGAATCAACAACAAATTAAGCCAACTCCATGCACAAGAAGGGAAATAATCAAGATTAGAGCAGAGATCAATGAGGTAGAAACTAGAGATACAGTAGAACATATCAACGGACCTAGAAGCTGTTTTTTCAAAAGAATCAATAAGATCAATAAACCATTGGCCACACAAATCCAAAAGAAAAGAGAAAAAGCTCAAATTAATAAAATTAGGAATGAAAAGGGAGAGATCACAACTAACACCAAGGAAGTAGAAACAATCATCAGAAGTTATTATCAACACTTAGATGCCAAGAAGTTAAGCAACTTAGATGAATGGATACATTCCTGGAAAATATAAACTCCTAAAATTGAACCAGGAAGAATGTGACAACCTGAATAGACCGATATCTAGTAACGAGATTGAAGCAGTGATCAAAAACCTCCCAAAAACGAGATCCCAGTACCTGACGGATTCCCTGGCGAATTCTACCAAACTTTCAAAGAAGAAATAACACCGATACTCCAGCAGCTGTTTCAAAAAATTGAAAAAGATGGAAAACTTCCAGACTCCTTTTTTATGAAGCCAGCATCACCCTGATCCCCAAACCAGGCAAAGACCACACCAAAAAGGAGAATTTCAGACCAATATCACTGATAAATATGGATGCAAAGATTCTCAACAAGATCCTAGCAAACAGGATCCAACAGCACATTAAAAAGATCATACACCATGACCAGGTGGGATTCATCCCAGGATTACAAGGGTGGTTCAAATTTGCAAGTCAATCAATTTGATAGAACAAATCAATAACAGAAGAGAGAAGAACCACATGGTCCTCTCAATTGATGCAGAAAGAGCACTTGACAAAATCCAGCATCCGTTCCTGATTAAAACGCTTCAAAGTATAGGGATAGAGGGAACATTCCTGAAATTCATAAAATCTATCTATGAAAGACCCACAGCAAACATCATCCACAATGGCAAGTAGAACACAGCCTTCCCGTTGAGATCAGGAACACAACAAGGATGCCCACTCTCACCACTCTTGTTCAGCATAGTATTAGAAGTCCTAGTAACAGCAATCAGACAACAAAGAGAAATAAAAGGTATCGGGAAAGGTGGGTGGGATAATGGACATTGGGGAGGGTATGTGCTATGGTTAGTGCTGTGAAGTGGTAAACCTGGCGATTCACAGACATGTACCCCTGGGGATAAAAATTTGTTTATAAAAAGTAAAAATTCAAAAAAAAAAAAACTTAGCTTTAGAATAAAAAAAAAAAAAAAGGTATCCAAATTGGCAAGGAAGAAGTCAAACTCTCTCTCTTCGCAGACCACATGATACTTTATATGGAAAACCCAAAAGACTCCTCCCCCAAACTACTAGGACTCATACAGTAATTCAGTAACATGGCAGGATACAAAGTCAATGTACAGAAATCAGTGGCTTTCTTGTACACTAACAATGAAAATAAAGAAAGGGAAATTAGAGAATTGATTCCATTTACTATAGCCCCAAGAACCATAAGATACCTGGGAATAAATCTAACCAAAGAGGTAAAGGATCCGTACTCGAGGAACTACAGAACACTCATTAATGAAATTGAAGAAGACATAAAAAGATGGAAGACCATTCCATGTTCTTGGATTGGAAGAATAAACATTGTTAAAATGTCTATACTTCCTTGAACAATCTATACTTTTAATGCTATTCCGATCAAAATTCCACCGGTATTTTTCAAAGAGCTGGAGCAAATAATCCTAAAATTTTTATGGAATCTGAAGAGACCCTGAATCACTAAGGAAATGTTGAAAAACAAAAATAAAACTGGCGGTGTTCCATTATCTGATTTCAAGCTTTACTACAAAGCTGTGATCACCAAGACAGCTTGGTACTGGCGTCAAAACAGACACATAGACCAATGGAACAGAGTAGAGAGCCCAGATATGGACCCTCAAGTCTATGGTCAAATAATCTTCAACAAAGCAGGAAAAAATATCCAGTGGACAAAAGACAGTCTCTTCAATAAATGGTGCTGGAAAATTGGACTGTTATATGTAGAAGAATGAAACTCCACCATTCTCTTACACTGTACACAAAGTTAAACTCGAAATGGATAAAGGACCTCAATGTGAGACAGAAATCCATCAGAATCCTAGAGGAGAACATAGGCAATAACCCCTTTGATATCAGCCACAGCAACTTCTTTCAAGATATGTCTCCAGAGGCAAAGGAAACAAAGGCAAAAATAAACTTTTGGGATTTCATCAAGATCAAAAGCTTCTGCACAGCAAAGGAGACAGTCAACAAAACAAAGAGGCAACCCACAGAATGGGAGAAGATATTTGCAAATGACAGTATAGACAAAAGGTTGATATCCAGGATCTATAAAGAACTTCTCAAACTCAGCACACACAAAACAGATAATCATGTCAAAAAATGGGCAGAAGATATGAACAGACACTTCTCCAGTGAAGACATACAAATGGCTATCAGACACATGAAAAAATGTTCATCATCACCAGCCATCAGGGAGATTCAATTTAAAACCACATTGAGATACCACCTCACACCAGTTAGAATGGCCAAAATCAGCAAGACAGGAAACAACGTGTGTTGGAGAGGATGTGGAGAAAGGGGAACCCTCTTACTCTCTTGGTGGGAATGCAAGTTGGTGCAGCCACTCTGGAGAACAGTGTGGAGATTCCTCAAGAAATTAAAAATAGAGCTTCCCTATGACCCTGCAATGGCATTACTGGGTATTTACCCCAAAGATACAGATGTGGTGAAAAGAAGGGCTATGTACCCCAATGTTTATAGCAACAATGCCCACGGTTGCCAAACTGTGGAAAGAACCAAGATGCCCTTCAACAGACGAATGGATAAGGAAGATGTCGTCCATATACACTATGGAGGATTATGCCTCCATCAGAAAGGATGAATACCCGACTTTTGTAGCAACATGGACAGGACTGGAAGAGATTATGCTGAGTGAAATAAGTCAAGCAGAGAGAGTGAATTATCATATGGTTTCACTTATTTGCGTAGCATAACAAATAACACAGAGGACATGGGGAGATGGAGAGGAGAAGGAAGTTGAGGGAAATTGGGGGGGAGATGAACCATGAGAGACTATGGACTCTGAAAAACAACCTGAGGGTTATGAAGGGGCAGGGCGTGGGAGGTTGGGGGAGCCAGGTGGTGGGTATTATGGAGGGCATGCATTGCATGGAGCACTGGGTGTGGTGTATAAGTATGAATTCTCTTATGCTGATAAGAAATGAAATAAAAAAAATATTTAAAAATAAAAATGATAATTTAAAAAGTGTGGTAGCATTTTGTAGCAGAGAGAAGTTTAAACACAAAAAATGTTGGAGGGGTAATGCACAAAAACAAAGACGTATTTGTTTAAGTACCCTACATTATGTGAATATAATTCCCCCTTCTTTTAAGACTATAAACTACACTGTAGAAATATGTGTATTGGATATTTACAAACTGCTATGCTTCTTTATATGTGAGACTTAACTTACCACAAAGCATTTTGAAATCATATTACATTCTTTTGTATATGTGGTAGTAGATTTGGTTTTCTGATATAATAATCTCTGTTAATGAAGATAATACAATGTTTTTGAGGAAGCTGGTGAATAAATGATCTAAAAATATTACTAATATAACATAAGGAAAAATGAATTTAAAAAATGAAAAACAAACAAACAAACAAACAATGGCAATCATTCCACTACTGTCCGGGGCCACACGTTCAGAGCTCTGTTGTTATCCAAAGTTATCCAAAGGTGTCAGTAAATTTGGTTAGTTATGATTAAGAAAAGTATGAAAGACAATTAATTCATGTCTCAGTGTGACTAAGAAAATAAATGCCTAGATGTGATTCCTGACTAAAGTCCCTAAAACTCAGGCAGGTCTAACTTTCTCAGTTTAATTCATGTCACCAACATCAGAATCATTTGAGCTCTTCTTGAAAATGCAGATTTCAGTAACTCATCCTATGCCTAAGCATTTACTTTTCTGGGTGTAGGGTCTGGAATCTGTATTTTAGTAAGTATTCCAAGTGGTTCTACTGAAGAGTAATATCTGAGAGTCATGGGTTAAAGCTTAAAGGGGTTCAAGGATCCAAGTAGAAAGAGTAGGGTAAGGCAGTAGAGAGACCCCTACTGGCTGATGGACTCCTCCAACTACAGGACAGAAGTTACTGATGTTCACCAAAGCTTGATAAAAATTTTGTTTGCAATAAATACTCCCAAAACTGACAGAAGATATTTCTCTCTGATGCCCATATTGCTTTTGCTGGTGGATCAAGCTGGCATAGATGCAAAGGTTAATTGTGTAGAAGCCACGAAATCCTTGAGGCTGACTTTAAAATACAGTGAGGGTGTAAATCAAATTTAAAATGTGCTCTTTTGGTAGCTGAGTAACAACATCACTTTATCCCTGTATCCGCTGATGGACATTTAAATTGGTTTGATATCTTGGCTATTATAAGTAAATAATGCTGCAATAAAAATAAGGGTGCACATATATTTTCAATTTAGTGTTCTCAGTTTCTGGTAATACTCCATAGTGAGATTATTGGGTTGCATGGTATTTCTATTTTCACTTTTTGAAGGACCTTTATATTGTCTTCCAAAGTGGGTGCAGCAACAAGTTACATGCTTGGCGATACTGTGTGAGGATTCCTTTCCCTTCACATCCTTGCCCACACTTGTTATTGCTTGACTATTTTATGCTAGACATTCTGAAGGTGTAAGGTGGTAAATCATTATTTGTTTTGATTTACCTTTCCCTGATGATAAAGGATGATAAGCATCTTTTCATATGTCTGTTGGCCATATGTACATTTTCTTTGGAAAATATCTATTCAAATTTTCTACCCAGGCAAATCCTACCGAACATTTGTTTGTTTGTTTTTATTTTAATTCAGTTAATGAACATAAAATGTATTGTTAGTTTCAGAGGTAAATTCAGTGATTCATCAGTCTTTTTTTTAAAGATTTTATTTATTTATTTATTTGACAGAGAGAGAGATCACAAGTAGGCAGAGAGAGAAGGGGAAGCAAGCTCTCTGCTCAGCAGGGTTGCTGAGGTGGATGCGGGGCTTGATTCCAGGACCCCAAGATCATGACCTGAGCCGAATGCAGTGGCTTAATCCACTGAGCCACCCAGGCACCCCAGTGATTCATCAGTCTTATATAATGCCTAGTGCTCATTACATCATATGCCCTCCTTAATGTCCATCATCCAGTTACCCCATTCCCCCTCCCAACTGTTCCCCTCCAACAAACCTCAGTTTGTTTTCTGTGATTAGGAGTTTCTTATGGTTTATCAACATATCTGATTTCATCTTGTTTTATTTTTCCCTCCATTCCCATATGATCCTCCATTTTGTTTCTTAAATTCCACATATAAGTGAGATCATATGATAATTATTTTTCACTGATTGACTTATTTTGCTTAACATAATTTCTTCTTGTTTCTTCCATGTTGTTCCAAATGGCAAGATTTCATTTTTGATGGCTGAGAAATATTCCATTATATATATATATATATATATATATATATATATATATATATATGATATCTTTATCCATCTGTTCATGGACATCTGATCTCTTTCCATAGTTTGGCTATTGTAGACATTGTTGCTATAAACATTGGGGTGAAGGTGCCCCTTCAGTTCTCTACACTTGTATCTTTGGGGTAAAAACCTAGTAGTGAAAGTGCTGGGTAATGGTGTAGTTCTATTTTCAACTTTTTGAGGAATCTCCATACTATTTTCCAGAATGGTTGGACCAGTTTGCATTCACACCAACAGTATAAGAGGGTTCCCCATTCTCCACATGCTCTCCAATATCTGTTGTTTCCTGAACTGATTAATATTTTCCCATTATCATCAGTGTGAGGTGGTATCTCATTATGGATTTAATTTGTAGCTACCTGGTGCCCGCTGATGTTGAGCATATTTTTCATGTGTATATTGGTCATTTCTATGTGTTCTTTGAAGAAATGTCTGTTTGTGTCTTCTGCCCATTTTAATTGGATTATTTGTGCTTTGAGTGTTGAGTTTGATAAGGCCCCTGTAGATTCTGGAACCCAGCCCTTTATCTGATGAGACATTTGCATATATCTTCTCTCATTCCTTCAGTTGTCTTTGGTTTTGTCGACTGTTTCTTTTGCTGTGCAAAAGTTTTCCATCTTGATGAAGTCCCAATAGTTAATTTTTGCCTTTGTTTCCCTTGCCTTTGGAGATGTATCTAGCAAGAAGTTATGCAGCTGAGGTCACAGAGATTGCTTCCTCTGTTCTCCTCTAGGATTTTGATGGATTCCTGTCTCAGATTTAGGTTTTTATCCATTTTGAGTATTTTTTTATGTATGGTGTATGAAAATCGCCCAGCTTATGTGGCTGTATAATTTTCCCAACACCATTTGTTGAAGAGACTCTCTTTTTTCCATTGGATATCCTTTACTGCTTTCTCAAAGATTAGCTGACCATAGAGTTGAGGGTCCCTTTCTGGGTTCTATATTCTGTTCAACTGATCTATGTGTCTGTTTTTGTGCCAGTACCATGCTATCTTGATGATAACAGCTTTGTAATACAGTTTGAAATCAGGCATTGTGATGCCCCCTGGCTTGGTTTTCTTTTTAACAATTCCCCTGGAGACTCAGGGTCTTTTGTGGTTCCATCGAAATTTCAGATTATATCTTTCAGCTGTATGAAAGAGTTGATGATATTTTGGTAGAGATTCCCTTGGATTTATAGATTGTTATAGGTAGCAGAGACATTTTAAAAATGTTTGTTCTTCTAATCCATGAGCAAGGTACATTTTTTCCTAATTTTTTGTGTCTTCATCAATTAACTTCATGAGTGTTCTATAGTTTTCTGAAGAAAGATCCTTTACCTCTTTGGTTAGGTTTATTCTTGTATATATTTTTGAGTTTGGAGCAATTGTAAATGTATCAACTCCTCAATTTCTCTTTCATCTGTCTCATTGTTAGTGTAGAGAAGTGCAATTGATTTTTTTCATTAATTTCATGTCCTATCACCTTGCTGAATTCCTGTAGAGTTCTAGAAATATTAGGGTGAAGTCTCTGGGGTTTCCAACAAAGAATATCATGTATTCTTCAAAGAGTGAGTGTTTGACTTCCTCTTATCTGATTCAGATGTCTTTTATGTATTTTTGCTTTCTGTTTGCTGAGGCTAAGACTTCTAGTACTATGTAGAACAACAGTGGTGAGAGTAGACATCCTTGTCATGTTCTTGAACTCAGGGGAAAATATTTCAGTTTTTCTCCATGGAGAATAATATTCACTGTGCACTTTTCATAGATGGCTTTTATGATATTAAGGTATGTTCCCTCGATCCTTATGCTTTGAAGAGTATTAATCAAGAAAGGATGTTGTATTTTGTCAAATGCGTTTTCTGTATCAATTAAGAGGATCATATGGTTCCTGTACTTTCTTTTAGTAGTGTACTGTGCCTGGGGGAATATATTAAGGAGGGTATGTTTTGCATGAAGCATTGGGTGTGGTACATAAAGAATGAATCTGGGAACCCTGAAACAATTTTTAAAAAGTATTGTAGTGTATCACAGTGATTGACATGTTAATGTTGAATCACCATTGCATCCCAGGAATAAATCTCACTTGGTCATGATGAATAATCCTTCTTATGTACCATTGGATCCTATTGGCTAGTATTTTGGTGAGAATTTTTGCATCCATGTTCATCAGGGATATTAGTCTGTAATTCTCCATTTTGATGGGGTCTTTATCAGATTTTGGGATCAAGGTAATGTTGACCTCAGAATGTGTCTGGAAGTTTTTCTTCCATTTCTATTTTTTGGAACAGCGTCAGAGGAATAGGTATTAATTCTTTAAATGTTTGGTAGAATACCCTGGGAAGCCATCCTGCCTTGGACTCTCATTTGTTTGAGAGATTTTGATTACTGCTTCAATTACATTGCTGGTTATGGTTCAGGTTATCTATTTTTTCCTGTTTCAGTTTCCGTGGTTTATAAATCTTTGGGCATGTATATTTTTCTTCAAGATTACCTAATTTGTTGGCATATTGTTTCCCATAATAAATTCTTATAACTGTATTTTTCAGTATTGTTTTTGATTCTCAGCTTTCATTCATGACTTTATTTTATTTTTTTAAATATTTATTTTTATTTGACAGAGAGACAGTGAGAGAGGGAACACAAACAGGGCCAGTGGGAGAGGGAGAATAAGAATCCCTGCAGAGAAGGGAACCTGATGTGGGGCTTGATCCCAGGACCCTGGGATCATGACCTGAGCTAAAAGTAGACATTTAACTGACTGAGCCCCTCAGTCACCCCACATTCATGATTTTATTAATTTGGGTCATTTCTATCACTTTTTTTTTCTTTTTGATAGGTCTGGCCAGGTGTTTTTCAATCTTATTAGTTCTTTCAAAGTTAATTTCTTGGTTGATCCATTCATTATTTAGTAGGATACTATTTAGTTTCCATGCATTTGCATTCTTTCCAAGTTTCCTCATTGTGATTGAGATCAAGTTTCAAAGTATTTTGGTGTGAAAATATGTACAGAATGATCCCAAAATTTTGTAGTATTTGAGACCTGATTTGTGACCCAGAATGTAACCTATTCTGTAGAATGTGCCATGTGGACTTGAGGAGAATGTGTATTTGTTGTTTTAAGATGGAATGCTCTGTATATATATATATCTTTGAAGTCCATTGGGCCCAGTGTGTCTATCAAAGTTCTTCTTTCCTCGTTGATCTTCTGCTTAGATGATCTGGTCCGTTGCTGTGAATGGGGCGTCAAATCCCCTAATATTATTGTTTTATCATCTATGGGTTTCTTTAATTTTGTTTGCAGTTTATTTGTATAATTGGCTGCTCCCATGTTAGGGGCATAAATATTTGTAATTGTTAGATCTTCTTGTTGGATAGAGCCTTCAAGTATGATATAGTGTTCTGAGATTTGCAACTTTAACTATTATATGTGGAGGTTTGGACGTTTATGATTATTTATTTATTTGTTCTGGTGTTCAGTTGTATAAGTTCCTTATATATTTTAATTATTGACCTTTTATCAGACATATAATGTGGAAATATTTTTCCCATTCACTAGGTTGCCTTTTTTGTTTCATTAATGGTTCTCTTCCCTGTGCAAAAATGTTTTTATTTTGGTGTAGTCCCAGAAGTTTATTTTTGCTTTTGTTTCATTTGCTGAGAAGACACATCTACAATGTCATTGAAATTACTACCTATGTTTTCTTGTAGGTGTTCTATGGTTTGGAGACAGTAATTTAATTCTTAATTCATTTTTAGCTTACTTTCATGTATAGTTAAAGAAACTTCTCCAATTTCATTATTTTGCATTTGGCTGTCCAGTTTTTCTAGAAACATTAATTCAAGAGACTGTCTCTTCCTTTTGCATATGCCTACCTCTTTTTGCATAGATTATTTTACCATGTATCTGTGCATTTATTTCTGGCCACTCCATCCTGTTCCATTAATCTAGGTGTCTATTTATGTGCTAGTAACACATTGTTCTCATGATTATAACTTTGTAGTATATTTTGAAATGTGGGGTTGTGATATCATCAGCTTTGTCATTACTCAGGTTTGCTTTGGCTATTTGGGGCCTTTCATAAGTCCTTAAAAATTGTAGCATTATTTATCTTAGTTTTGTGATGCTTCTTTTGGTATTTTGAGAGACCTTGCATTGAATCTGTAAATTGCTTTTGTAGTATAGGATAAGGATATTAATTATTCCTGTCCATGAGCTTGAAATATCTGGCCACTCTTTTTAAGTTTTTCAATTTCTTTCAACAATGTTCTCTAGTTTTTAGCATGTAGTTCTTTCAACTCCTTGGTTAAACTTAATCCTAGGAATTTTATTCTTTCTGGTGAAATTTTAAGTGAGAGTCCTTTCTTAATTTCTAGCTGCTTTCTCATTAGTACAGAGGTGCAAAATTTCTGTTTATTAATTTTTTATTTCTTTTCAGCATAAGAGAATTCATAGTTCTTGCACCACATCCAGTGCTCCATGCAATGTGTGACCTCCATAATACCCACCACCTGGCTCCCCCAACCTCCCAACCTCACCCCTTCAAAATCCTCAGGTTGTTTTTCAGAGTCCAAAGTCTCTCATTGTTCATCTCCCCCTCCAGTTTCCCTCCACTCCCTTCTCCTCTCCATCTCCCCATGTCCTCCGTGTTATTTGGTATGCTCCGCAAATAAGTGAAACCATATGATAATTGACTCTCTCTGCTTGACTTATTTCACTCAGCATAACCTCTTCCAGTCCTATCCATGTTGCTACAAAAGTTGGGTATTCATCCGTTCTGATGGAGGCATAATTCTCCATAGTGTATATGGACCACATCTTCGTTATCCATTCGACTGTTGAAGGGCATCTTGGTTCTTTCCACAGTTTGGCGACCGTTGCCATTGCTGCTATAAACATTGGGGTACAGATAGCCCTTCTTTTCACCACATCGGTAT
Source organism: Mellivora capensis (assembly GCA_004024625.1). NCBI lineage: Eukaryota > Metazoa > Chordata > Mammalia > Carnivora > Mustelidae > Mellivora > Mellivora capensis. The sequence goes on from PISX010015998.1 coordinate 30,361, forward strand.
CTTTGGGGTGAATACCCAGTAGTGCAATTGCAGGGTCATAGGGAAGCTCTATTTTTAACTTCTTGAGAAATGTCCACACTGTTCTCCAGAGTGCCTGCACCAACTTGCATTCCCACAAACAGTGTAAGAGAGTTCCGCTTTCTCCACATCCTCTCCAACACACATTGTTTCCTGTCTTGCTAATTTTGGCCATTCTAACTGGTGTAAGGTGGTATCTCAATGTGGTTTTAATTTGAATCTCCCTGATGGCTATTGATGATGAACATTTTTTCTTGTGTCTGATAGCCTTTTGTATGTTTTCATTGGAGAAGCGTCTGTTCATATCTTCTGCCCATTTTATGATATGATTATCTGTTTTGTGTGTGTTGAGTTTGACAACTTCTTGACAGATCCTGGATATCAACCTTTTGTCTGTACTGTCATTTGCAAATATCTTCTCCCATTCCGTGGGTTGCCTCTTTGTTTTGTTGACTGTTTCCTTTGCTGTGCAGAAGCTTTAGATCTTGATGAAGTCCCAAAACTTCATTTTTGCTTTTGTTTCCTTTGCCTTTGGAGACATATCTTGACAGAAGTTGCTGTAGCGGATATAAAAGATGTTACTGCCTATGTTCTCCTCTAGGAATCTGATGGATTACTGTCTCACTTTGAGGTCCTTTATCCATTTCGAGTTTATCTTTGAGTATGGTGTAAGAGAATGTCGAGTTTCCTCCTTCTACATATCACTGTCAATTTTCCCAGCACCATTTATTGAAGAGACTGTCTATTTTCCACTGTATATTTTTTCCTGCTTTGTTGAAGATTATTTGACCATAGAGTTGAGGTTCCATATCTGGGCTCTATAATCTGTTCCACTGGTCTATGTTTCTGTTTTGATGCCAGTACCATGCTGTCTTAGTGATCACAGCTTTTTAGTAAAGCTTGAAATCAGTTAACGTGATGCCGCCATTTTTATTTTTGTTTTTGAACATTTCCTTAGCAATCCGGGGTCTCTTCTGATTCCATACAAATTTTAGGATTATTTGCACCATCTCTTTGAAAAATACCGGTGGAATTTTGATCGAAATGGTATTAAAACTATAGTTTTCTCTAGGTAGTATAGACATTTTAACGATGTTTATTCTTCCGATCCAAGAGCATAGAATGGTCTTCCATCTTTTTGTGTCTTCTTCAATTTTTTTCATGAATGTTCTGTAATTCCTCCAGTACAGATCCTTTACCTCTTTGGTTAGGCTTATTCCCAGGTATCTTATGGTTCTTGGTGCTATAGTAAATGGAATCAATTCTCTAATTTCCCTTTCTGTATTTTCATTTTTAGTGTATAAGAAAGCCACTGATTTCTGTACATTAACTTTGTAACCTGCCACGTTACTGAGTTGCTATATGAGTTCTAGTAGTTTTGGGGAGGGGTCTTTTGGGGTTTCCATATAAAGTATCATGTCTACTGCGAAGAGAGGGAGTTTGAATTCTTCATTGCCAATTTAGATACCTTTTATTTCTCTGTGTTATCCGATTGCTGTTGCTAGGAATTCTAATACTATGTTGAACAAGAGAGGTGAGAGTGGGCATCCTTGTAGTGCTCCTGATCTCAACAGGAAGGCTGTGAGCTTTTTCCCACTGGGGATGATATTTGCTGTGGGTCTTTCTAGATAGATTTTATGAAGTTCAGAAATGTTCCCTCTCTCCCATACTTTGATGTGTTTTAATCAGGAATGGATTCTGGATGTTGTCAAATGCTTTTTCTACATCAACTTAGAGGGCCATGTGGTTCTTCTCTCTTCTATTATTGATTTGTTATATTACATTGATTGATTTGTGAATGTTGGACCACCCTTATAACCCAGGGATGAATCCCACCTGGTCATGGTTGATGATCTTTTTAATGTGCCGTTGGATACTGTTTGCTAGGATCTTGTTGAGAATCTTCGCATTCATATTCATCAGTGATATTGGTCTGAAATTCTCCTTTTTGGTGTGGTCTTTACATGGTTTCGTGATCAGGGTAATGCTGGCTTCAGCAAAAGAGTCTGGAAGTTTTCGTTCTGCTTCAATTTTTTGAAACAGCTTCAGGATAATAGGTGTTATATATTCTTTGAAAGTTTGGTAGAATTCCCTAGAGAATCCGTCAGGTCCTGGGATCTTGTTTTTTGGGAGGTTTTTGATCACTGCTTCAATCTTGTTACTAGATATCAGTCTACTCATGTTGTCGATATCTTCCTGCTTCAATTTTGGGAGTTTATAGTTTTTTAGAAATGCATCCATTTCATCTAGGTTGCTTAACTTATTCGCATATAACTGTTGATAATAACTTCTGATGATTGTTTCTACTTCCTTGGTGTTAGTCGTGATCTTTCCCTTTTCATTCCTAATTTTATTAATTTGAGCTTTCTCTCTTTTCTCTTGGGTTAATGTGGCCAATGGTTTATCGATCTTATTGATTCTTTCAATAAACCAGCTTCTAGTTTCGTTGATATGTTCTATTGTATCTCTAGTTTCTATCTCATTCATCTCTGTTCTAATCTTGATTATTTCCCTTCTTGTGTGTGAAGTTGGTTTAATTTGTTCCTGATACTCCATTTCTTTAAGGTGTAGAGACAGCTGGTGTTATCTGGATTATTCAATCTTTTTGAGGAAGACATGAATGGCTATATATTTCCCCCTTAGGACCGCCTTTGCTGTATCCCATAGGTTTTGGACTGACGTGTCTTCATTCTCATTGGTTTCCATGAATTGTTTAAGTTATTCTTTGATCTCCTGGTGGATCCAAGCATTCTTAAGCAAGGTAGTCATTAGCCTCCAGGTGTTTGATTTCCTTTCAAACTTATCCTTGTGATTGAGCTCCAGTTTCAAAACATGGTGATCTGAGAATATGCAGGGAATAATCTCAGGCTTCTGGTATCAGTTGAGTCCTGATTTGTGACCCAGTGTGTGGTCTATTCTTGAGAAGGTTCCATGTGCACTTGAGAAGAATGCATATTCTTTTGTTTTACAGTGGAATGTTCTGTATATACCTATGAGGTCCATCTGGTCCAATGTGTCATTCAATGCTTTTGTTTCTTTATTGATTTTCTGCATGGATGATCTGTCTATTGCTGAGAGAGGTGTGTTAAGATCTCCTACTATCAATGTATTCATATCAATATGACTCTCTCTCTTGATTAATATTTTTCTTATTTAAATGGATGCTCCCATATTGGGGGCATAGATATTTGAAATTGTTAGATCATCTTGGTGGATAGTCCCTTTAAGAATGATGTAGTTTCCTTCTGTATCTCTGACTGCAGTCTTTCGTTTAAAATCCAACTTATCTGATATGAGAATTGCTACCCCGGCCTTCTTTTGAGGCCCATTGGGATGAAAGATGCTTCTCCCTCCCTTCACTTTCAGCCTGGGTTTATCCTTAGTTTCGAAATGGGTCTCTTGTAGACAACATATGGATGGGTCCTGTCTTTTTTTCCAATCTGCAACCCTGGGTCGTTTTATGGGCGCATTTAGGCCCTTCACAATGAGAGTGATTATTGATAAATATGGTTTTTTTTGACATCGTGTTACCTTTGAGGTATTACTTTCTGTAGATTGTCTCTATATTTCTGTGCAATGATATTCTTAGAATTTTTCCTCTTTTATAGAACCCCCTGTATTATTTCCTGCAGTGTCGGCTTGGTGGTTGCATATTCCTTTAAGCCTTGCCGGTCTTGGAAACTCTTTTTCTGTCCATCCATTTTGAATGTCATTCTTGCTGGATAAAGTATTCTTGGCTGCATGTTCTTCTCATTTAGTGCCCTGAATAATTCTTGCCAGTCCTTTCTGGCTTCCCAGGTTGCTGTGGAAAGGCTGACATTATTCTGATGGGATTTCCTCTGTACGTAAGGAGCTTCTTTGTCCTACATGCCTTCAAGAGAGTTTTGCTAGAATTATAATTCCTCATTCTTACTATCAGGTGTCTCGAGGACTTTCGAGAATCTAAAATCTTGGCGGGGGGACCGTTTTGCCTCTAGTACATGAACGCTTTTTCCATTTGCGAGATTGGGGATATTTTCATGGAGAACGTGTTCCACTATGTCTTCTTGACTGCTTTCTTTCTCCTCCCCTTCAGGGATTTAATAATTATGACGTTGGGATGTTTCATGGCACATGAAACGTCATTTATTTCCCTGATTCTTTTTTTGTGATCTAAGCTGTTTGTTCCAGGCATCCTCCTGACCCTTTCTCTCCATATCACTAATTCTATCTTCTGTCTCAGTTACCTTAGCTTTTAGAGAATTTAGATTATATTGGAACTCATTGAGAGCATTGTGAACATCATCCCTGGTTGCTTTCTGCCCTAATCAATTCTGTTTGGGATCCATGGCTTTGTCCAACCTAGCTATAGCCTGTATAATTGTTACCCTGAATTCCCTTTCTGACATAATGTCTATGTCCGTAGCCATTATCTCTGTTGCAGAGGTCCCATACTCTGAATTTTTCTTCTGTTGGGCAGTCCTTCTCCTAGTCATTTTTGTGAGAGATGGCTGAATGGATGTAGCTGGATGTATCGACCGTGGTACAGTCAAGGTGCATCCTGGAACGCTTCTGAGGAATCGAGTCCCCACCCAAACGAAAGAAAAAAAAAAAAAGAGAAAGACGAAAAAAAAGAGAGAGAGTGAGACAGGAAAAAGAAAGAAGGATAAAAGAGAAGGTTCAGCCCAAATGGGCCCCAAGGTAAGGTTTGTGAAGTATACAAACAAAAACAGACAAACAGAAAGACTGATAAAAGTATATGACAAGAGAAGAAAAAATATATATACATATATATGTAGAAGCAAAAGAAACAAACAAAAAAAGAACCTCATCAAAAAGAACCCCATGTATAAGATTTATATACTACCAGGACAAACACAAATACATAGAAACACTGGCAGAAGAAACAGATGTGAAAGTGGTTATACATTTTCAGTGTCGGCAAAGAAGTTTATTTCAATTCTTCCTGGATGTATCTTGATATCTTTGTTAAAGTACTCAACTTTCCTAAGATAACAGGGGATTAAAAATTGGTTTACCTATAGGGGTAGCATTGTTTGGGGAAAGGAGATCACCTTGAAGTTTAACTCTATATGAATATTAAGAAATAAAAACAAAGAAAAGAATGAATTTAACTAAAGTAAAATTTAACAAAAAATTTAAAAAATATAAAAGCAAAAGAAAAACACGGGTATATGTATCAAAAAGTTCAGATGAAAAAGTTTTATGGAATTTGATATACTGGACATCTCACTGTGATGATAAATAGGCTAAAAAATCTATATGAAAAATTAAAAAAAATTAAAAATTAAAAAATGAACCAGAATAGTGGAAACGAATTAAATATAAAATTCGTATCTATGAAATAGTGGTGGGTGTTCTCTTGTTTTCTTCCCTCCCCCCCCCCCACCATTGGCTTTCTGGGGGAGGGCACTGCCGCATGGGTTTTCAGGCAGTATTTCCTTAGTTAAGTCCTCCTGCCCCCCTCAAGGGGGTGGGCTCTGAAGAGACCGGTTTTTCAGGCTTTTGTTTTCTGGAGGTTTTTATGTTTGTTAATTTGTTTTCTCTCCCCTTGGCAGCTCTTGATGGTTTTTGGAGGTTGAGAGGAAAGCAAACTGCACCCAGACCTCCCTCTCAGAGAGAAGCCTCAGTCTGTTCCCCTCTGGGTGCTGCAGAGTACATAAGTTCCCCCTCGGCCTCTGGCAGAGCATGTTCCCAGTCGCAGTCCCTTGGGACAGAGGAAATCCTGCCTATACCCAAAACCACAACAGCGGCATCTGTCTGGGCAGCTGCAGACCACCAGAGAAGTTCCCAGCAGTGATCGCACACTGAGATTTTCCCGCTGGCCTGGACTGGGAGTGCCTTGTCTTTCCTGGTCTGAGAGTGCTGGGCTGGCATTTCTGTGCACCTCTCTTAGGGGAGGGTGTGGGGCCTCTCTCAGGCTCTAATAGCGCAGCACTGCGCATGTGTGGGGGCTGCAAAAATGCTGTTTCTGCCTGCAGGTGAGGCTTCCAGCCCTTCATGGGAGCCACACCCCATGCGCCCTTAGGAGCTATCACTCACGGCTCAGGGACCAAGACCTGGTTTCTCTGCCACATTCTCTCTGGCTCAGCGCCAATGGTATCTATCCTTGGTCAGGGTACTTAAGCCCCTGACCCTAACCGTTCCAATACCTACGCCTTCACTCTGCGATCCTTTGCTCTTTTTGAGTGTTTTCTACCAGACTTCAAGTTAATGCTGGTCTCCCACGCATGAGACTCTCATATTGGGGTATCACTTTCCAGTGGGTCGCTTTTGGTGGCTCCCTCCCCCATTTGTTCATGTTCCCATACCAGTCTGATGTTCCCACTCTGCTTTACCTGCCCACTGGCATCTTCTGCCCCTGTAGAGATCCAGACGTGTATAATTCTGGTCTCAGGCTGATTTCATATGTGATTGGAGTTCCTTGGTAGGTAATCAGCTCACTTTAGCATACAGGTTGAAACGGCACCTCCTCCTAGTTTCCCACCATCTTGTCCTCCCCTGTTTATTAATTTTGTATTCTACAATTTTACTCAGCACACGTATTATTTATGATAGTTTTCTGGTGGTCTTTAGTTTAATTTAGTGGGTTTTTGTTATTGTTGTTGTTTTTTGTTTGTTTAGTATTATGTCATCTGTAAATAGTGACAGTTATACTTTTTCCATACCAATCTGGATGATTTTTACTTATTTACCTTGTCTTATGGCCATTTGTGATATAGATAAACCTAGAAGGCATTATTCTAAGTAAAATAAGTTAGACAGAGAACGATATATGTATATGCTATCACTTATGTGTGGAATGTAAAAAAAAAATAAACAAATGAAGAAACAAAACAAAACAGTAGAAATGGATCCTTAAATACATAAAACTGGTTATGGCCTGAGGGGGTAGAGTATGGCAGGGATGTGAAAATATGGGTGAAGGGGAATGGGAGGTCCAACCTTCCAGGTAGAGAGAATAGGGAATATAGTCAATGGTATGGAAATAGCTTCATATGATGACAGACTACAGCTACATTTGTGGTGAGACTAGCATAAATTTTCAAGGTGTCCAATAAGTATGTTGCACATCTTAAGCTAATGTAGCATTATGTACCAAATATAATTCAATTAAAAATGAGGGGAAAATGTGTCCTTTATCACCCTTCTTAAAGACATTAAATTTAAGCTTGCTGCTTGTCGATTCTCTGAATACAGACAATAATGGTAGATTAATAACAAAACCCGTTCTACTGAATACACAAATGTTATTGAGGCTTGAGTATCTGTTGGAACATTCAATGGTCAAAGCTCTGAAGAACTTCAACAAATTAAATAAATGATATTGATAAATATAGTTTATTTCATGTGACATATTTAGTATATGTTACAGCTGGATCACAAAAATATTTTATTAGAGCATTCATACACTATGCCAAAATCATTTTGATTGAAACCATTAATATGAAAAAACAAACAAAAACAGCTGTATTAATTTAAAAATTCTTTAGATTATTGAAAGAGGAAAATTAAATGTCCAGTAGAAAAAGTAAATATAGAATGGGTTGGAGCATTGATGGAAAAATAAAGTGTCATTTCCATGTTCTGGCAAATTCTTGTCCTGTGACTTAAATATCTTTATGAAGTAATAAAATTCTGTTTTCAGTTTCCCCCAGAACCAATTCATATTATGCCATCAGTTACTATATTGTATGAGCCTACTTTATTCACTTCTGTTATGAAAGCTTCCGCAGACTTTCAGGCAAACCTGCTAAGGAGAAATCATGGAGACAGGAAATGAGACTTTGAGCACAGACTTTATTCTCCTGGGCCTTTTTCCTGAAATGAAACATGCAGTCATCCTTGTTTCTGTTGTCCTCCTCATCTACACCATGGCTATCACAGGAAACACCACTTTGATCCTCTTCATCTGGGCAGATCCCCACCTCCACACCTCCATGTATTTCCTGCTTAGTCAACTCTCTCTCATTGACCTGGCTTTCATCTCTTGCATAGTGCCAAAAATGCTGGTTAACTTTTTCTCAGGAAAAAGGAAGATTTCCCTGATTGGCTGTGGGCCCAGATCTTCTTGACTTTGACTTGACTTTGAGGATTGCTGAGTGCTTACTGTTGACTCCCATGGCTTATGATCACTATGTGGCTATCTGAAATCCTCTTAAGTACCCAATTATTATCAGCCACCAGGTGTCCCGAAAATGGCCATTGGATCCTGGGTGGGAGGGACTCTGGCATCCTTGGCTCACACAGCCTATGCCATGCACTTTCCCCTCTGTGGCCCCTGGGAACTCCACTACTTCTTCTGTGATGTCAAGGCTATCTTGAAACTATCTTGTGAGGACATATCCGACTAGGAGAAAGGAATTGTAGTGACCAGCATTGTTGTGGTTCTTCTCCCCATAACCTTCACCCTGACCTCCTACACCCTCATCTTCCTGCAAGTCTTGCAAATAAATTCTCATGAGGGAAAGAGCAAGGCCCTGGCTACCTGACTGTGGTCATCTTTTATTATGGTCCAGCCATTCTAATATACATGAGGCCTGGACCTTCCCACACCCCCATCCTGAACCAGTCTCACTTTATGTTTGACACTGTCCTTACTCCCATGCTGAACCCTGTAATCTACAGTCTAAGGAACAGGGAGGTTGTGGCCTCAATGAAGAAGGTACTGAAGAAGTGTCCCATTCAAAATAGGCTTCCATGTTTCAGTGACTAGACAGAAAACTTAAAGTTCAAATATCCCTGGGAGGCAGCAGGGTATGAGGAAACAATGGGGACTCTCTGTGTCACCATTTCCTCTACTCTTATTCTTTTCTCCTGATATCAGTTTTATATAACAAAACCAATGAATTCTCAGAGAAGAGGGGAAAACAACAACTATACCATTTTTAAGAGGTCTAAATCACAACAGATTCTCTATGTGAATAGGAGCTTTCACCTAATCCCCCCATCTTGCTTCATTTGTTATCACTTGGAATGGAAAATCCCTTTTCCTTCATTTAGATATAACAAAGTTATAAGACAACTGCACTGTGCTTGGGAAAAAATACAGATTTTTTTTTTCTGAGATCATAGCTCCCTTCAGATTTCATCAATGACAAACTTCCAAATAGCCATTAGTTCCAGGTTTTTGAGCCAATGAATAAAATAGGCACTTCCTAACAATCATCACTTTTGCCCATCCGGTAACACTATAAACCATGTCCATTAACCTCCCAAATATCACTGATGTTTTTATCCCCTCTATGTTTCTTTCCCTAATCTCTACCAATAATTGCATACAAATGTTCCAGCTCTGGCCCTTTCCTTCATTATGGTTTATCCGCAATCCTACCAGTTTGATTTGTCTGTGTGCATACACCCATTCCCCTGGTCAGGGGTTCATAATTTGTCAGTGACCTGATAAATCCCAAAGCCTATGGTGTAAATTACAGATTCTCGTATGTGACACCAAGTCTTTTCATGATGCGTCTTACTAGGTTTACCCACAAATTACACCATCTCCTTGAGCTCCAGCAGTGCCCAGCAGCTTGTAACATCTCCAGGTCTCATGTTCTTTACAAACTCTACATTTACACAGGCTGTTACTTCTGCATAGAGGGTCATGTGCCTCCTTGCTCTTTGCCTGAACTTCCTTCACAGATCTTAATTCAATACCTCTCACCCTGTGGAACCTCCCCAGTTCCTTACCAGGAAGACTGGGTAATAGTTATCTCTGTCCAGCATTAATGCCTCCCTCTATATGTCCTAAACCTTGCAAAATGCTTGAAAAATGTATTTGATTAATGGATTCATTACTGAACCTGACTGGTACAGCCAGTATTTCTCTTTTTCCAGATTTCCTTCTCTTTTTAATATTACTTTCTCTTCTCCCTTACATCTTTCTACATAAATTAGCAGCTATAGAAGTCTAAATTATGTATTTATTTATTCATTTATTTATTATTTTATTTTATTTCATTTCTTTTCATAGTTTTACAACACACCCAGTGCTCCATGCAATGCCTAATACCATGCCCTCCCTAATACCCACCACCTGGTTCCCCCAACCTCCCACCCCCCGCCCCTTCAAAACCCTCAGTTTGTTATTTTTACACATTGGGTAACTTTTGTGCTTCTTATAATTTTTTTAAAAGCAAGATGTCAATATATTACACTGATATTTCAAGGCAAAATGATTAAAATGTTTTACACTAAGAAAAATAATTATAAAAAAGTATATGCTGATTGTTCTGTTTATTTATTTCTAATTGCTTTCACAGAATGGATTTTTCCTCTCATGGGTAAAATAATTCTGTGTCAATTAGCAATAACAGGAGCACCTGGGTGGCTCAGTGGGTTAAAGCCTCTGCCTTCAGCTCAGGTCATGATCCCGGGATCCTGGGATCGAGCCCCACATTGGGCTCTCTGCTCAGCAGGGAGCCTGCTTCCTCCTCTCTCTCTGCCTGCCTCTCTGCTTACTTGTGCTCTCTCTCTGCCAAATAAATAAAATCTTTAAAAAAATTAGCAATAACATTAAAAATATGCCAAAATAAAAATGTTATTTATTTAGAATATCTAGAAAAAATTGGCATCTTGTTAGTTGCTAATGTCCTTAAGGCCAGCTCAGCATTTTAAAATTTGGGTTCCACTAAATCCAAGAATATAGAAAATATTAGGGTGGATAATTGGTGGATAAAACTAGTTCAGTGTCAAAGTACAGAATATTTGGTTTTAAAAAAGGCCAAAAAGTTTCTTTTCCAATGTATCATTTTCTGGGTCTTACAACTTTTTCTTGTGCTTGCTATAAGGTCCCAAACCCTTTCAGTACCATCACCATATCTGATCACACCCACTATGCTATACTCTCCAACCATAACAGATTGGAAAACCCTAATATATCATGTTCTGTATCTCTCTAATGCTATTGTTGGATTGAGATCTAGATTAACACCAAAAGCTGTGAGGATTCCAACCCTTGAGTAACATTCAAGCCAGAGGTTCTTAAGGAAGATCGGGTGGAACTCAGATGGCAGGAAAGTCTTGGTATGGTTTTATGTTGTTATCTCAGATTCTCAGAGGAAAAGAGTAATTTGAAATAGCCAATTATTTAGTGTTCTAAGTAGAGAATCCCTGAGATAGAAGAAGGCTCTAATCTCTTCTTGAGTTATGACACTGCATGAAGTCTAGAGAAAATGGATTGCATTGGAAAATGAATGAGGCCTGTGTCATGATTTGTGACTTTTTTGAGTCTTCTAAAAAAAAAGTAGAACCAAATTTAATATCAATATACTTCTCAGGTACTTACAAAGTACATTGGCAGTGTTGCTTACTAATATTTATTTAATTTTACTAAATGTTGAGGGGGAGGCAAGACGGCAGAGAAGTAGGAGACACTTTTCAACTCGTCCTCTAAATTGAGCTGATTATCTACCAAAGCACTCTGATCACCAAAAAAATTAACCTGAGATCAGAATTATAAACTTCTGGATCTCTCCAGGGACAGAAGACACCAGTGGAAAGTTAAAGCAGAGTGGGAACATTGGACTGATATCAGAAGATAAACAAAAGGGAGAGGGAGTCACCAGAAGCAATGCTTTGGAAAGTAATACCCCAATATGAGAGTGTCCTGTGATTGGGGACCAGCATTAACTTGGACTCTGGTTGAAAGCACTCAAAAAGAGCAAAAGATCTAAAGGGGAAATTGGTGGACTCAGGCAGTTAGGGACAGGCGCTTAAGCCCATGGACCCAGGACAGCCACCACTGGCAATATGCCAGAGAGAGTGAGGTGAAGAAGTCAGGCATTGGTCCCTGAGCTGCCAGCGCACGTGAGAGTGCCTCGGTGGTGGCTTGCGTGAAAGTTTGGTGTGGACACCAGGAAGAGCTCTCTAGAAACACAGCCTTTTGCACTTCATGATTGCTGCACCACCGGGGTCTGAGTAGTGCTCCACAACTTCCCCTGAGAGAGGTCTGTGGGGGCATTAGCCAATGCTCTCTGGGACTTGCAAGAATCTGAACACTGCCAGCCTCGGCCAGTGTGAAAATCTCAGTGTGTTATCTCTGATTGGGACCTCTCTGGCACTCTGGACCTGTCCAGACAGCCGAGGCAGAGGCAGATGCTGGAAGCCAGCTCTCTGGACTAATACTTCTCGTGGTTTCAGTAGCACCGGGGTTCAAGCAAGAGCTCCTGCAACCCCTGAGACTGTGACTGGGGATTTGCTCTGCTGGTGAAAGAAGGGGAGTTTATGTGCTATGCAGCACCCAGAGGGGAACAGACTGAGGCTTCTTTCTGAGACAGAGGTGTGGGTGCAGTTTGCTTTCCTCTAAGCTTCCAAAGAACCACCAAAAGCTACCAAAGGGAGGAAAAAAAAAATTAAAAAAATTAAAAACCTCCAGAGGAAAAAAGCCTGAGAAACTGGTTTCCTCAGAGTTCGGCTCTTTGAGAGGGGGCAGGACTCAATTCTTGCAAGACTGCTGGAAAACCATGTGGCAGGCCCCTCCCCTAGAAGGCCAAAAAAAAAAAAAAAAAAAAAAGAGGACAACCACCACTACCTCATAGATACAACTTTTATTTTTGACTCGTTCCTGCTATTCTTGTTATTTTAATTTTTTAAATATTTTTTTATATTTTTTAAATAATTTTTAACCTATTTACCATCACAATGAGATGGTCAAAACAACAAATTCCACAATAACCTTTTAACTTGAACGTTTTTGTATATATACCTGTGTTTTTCCTTTACTTTTCTATTTTTTAATATTCATATAGAGATAATCTTGAAAGTAATCCTACTTCGCCATTCAACACTACCCCTATATATAAATCAGTTTTAATCACCCCTTATCTCGGGAAAGTCGAACCCTTTAACAAAGATACCAAAATACACCCAGGAAGAGTAAAAATAACTTTCCTCGCCCACACTGAGGATTTATAACCACCCTCCCATCTGTTTTTCTGTCAATGTTTCTGTGTATTTGTTTTTGGTCTGGTATTATATAAATCTTAAACTTGGGTTCCACTTTGGCTGTGTTATTTTTTTTTTTTCTTGTCATTTATTTTGTTGTTTTTTTGTTTGTCTGTTTTTGCTTGTATACTTTATAAATTTTACCTTTGGGACCCATTCTGGCTGAGTCCTCTTCTTCTTCTTCTTCTTCTTTTTTTCCCTGTCTCTCTCTCTCTCTCTCTCTTTTACTTTTTTCTTTGTTTATGGTGGGGACTCCCAATTGCTCAAAAGTGTTCCAGAGTGCACCTTGCCTGCACCACGGTTGATACATTCAGCTACACATCCCCTCAGCCATCTCTCACCAATATGGCTAGGATGAGGAATGCCTAAGAGAGGAAAAATTCAGAGGCTGTACCCTCTCCATCAAAGTTATTGGATATGGACATAAACAGTATGTTGGAATGCGAATTTAGGCTCACAATTATCCAGGCAATGGTTAGGTTGGAGAAAGAATGTAATGACAAAATGGAATTGATAAGGGCAGAAGTGAAAGCCACTGGGATGATGTCCACAATGCTCTCAATGAGTTCCAATATAATCTAAATTCTCTAACAGCTAGGGTAACTGAGGCAGAAAATAGAATTAGAGATCAAGAGGATAAACTGATAGAGGAAAAGGATCAGAGGGAGGCCTGGAACAGCTTAGAAGCCATGAAAACATAATTAGGGAAATAAATGACACTATGTTCTAATGACAGAATTATTGAAATCCTTGAGGGGGAGGAGATAGAAAGAAGACTAGAGGATATAGTTGAACAAATTCTCCATGAAAATTTTCCCAACCTAGCGAATGGAAGCAATGTTCATGTCCTAGAGGCAGAAGGTCATCCCTCAGGATCATAGAATCTAAAAAGACCTCAATACACCTGATTGTGAAAATGATTAAACATATTTTTAGATAGGAGCTCTTTAAAGGACGTAAGGGAAAAAATTCTTTACGTACAAAGAAAGGCCCATCAGAATAATGTCAGACCTTTCCACAGAAACCTGGCAAGCCAGAAAGGGCTGGCAAGATGTATTCAGGGCACAAAATGAATGAAAAGAACATGAAGCCAAGAATACTTTATCCAGCAACACTGACATTCAAATGGATGGAAAGATAAAAAACTTCTAAGACAACAAGGTTTTAAAAGAGTATGTGACCATCAAGTTGGCACTACAAGAAATATTAAGGTGGATTCTATAAAAGAGGAAAAAACCCAAGTATATCATTGAACAGATATATGGAGACAATCTATAGAAACAAAGACCTCACAGGTAGCACGATGAAAATAAAAACGTAACTCTGATAATCCCTCTAAATGTGAGTGACCTAAATGTGCCCAAAAAATGGCACAAGATTGCAGATTAGATAAAACGACAGGAGCCATCTAAATGCTGTCTACAAGAGACCCATTTTTAAGCCAAAGGATAGATCAAGACTGCAATTGAAGGAGTGGAGAATCATCTTTCATGCCAATGGGCCTCAAAAGAAGGCTGGGATAGCAATTCTCATTTTAGATAAAATTGGATTTTAAGCTAAAGACTGTAGTCAGAGATACAGAAGGACACTACATAATTCTTAAAGGGACTATCCACCAAGAAGATCTAACAATTGTAAATATTTATGGCTCCAATAAGGGAGCAGCCAACTACATAAGACAACTGTTAATCAAGATAAAGAGTCACATTGATACAAATACATTAATAGTACAGGATCTTTACATGCCGCTCTTAGTAATAGACATGTCATCCAAGCAGAAAATCAATAAAGGAACAAGAGCATCGAATGACATATTGGACCAGATGGACCCCATAGATATATACAGAATACCCCAACCTAAAATAAAAGAATACTCTTTCTTCTTGAGTGCACATGGAACCCTCTCCAGAATAGACCACATATTGGGTCACAAATCAGGGCTTAACCGACACCAAAAGGTTGAGATTTTCCCCTGCATATTCTCAGATAACAATGCTTTGAAACTCGAGCTCAACCACAAGAAAAAGTTTGGATGGAATTCAAACACCTGGAAGATAAAGACCACCTTGCATAAAGAAGAAATTAAACAATTCATGGAAACCAATGAGAATGAAGATACTTCGGGCCAAAATCTATGAGAAAGAACAAAGGTAGTCTTAATGTGGAAGTACATAGCCATCCAAGCCTCCCTCAAAAAAATTGAAAAATCCAGAATACATCAGCCATCTCTACACCTTAAAGAACTGGAGAATCAACAACAGATTAAGCCAACAACACACACACAAAGGAAATAATCAAGATTAGAGAACAGATCAATGAGATAGAAACTAGAGGTAGAGTAGAACACATCAATGAAACTAGAAGGTGGTTTTTTGAAGGAATCAATAAGATCAATAAACCATTGGCCAAACTAATCCAAAATAAAAGAGAGAAGGTCCAAATTAATAAAATTATGAACGAAAAGGGAGAGATAACAACTAACATGAAGGAAATAGAAACAATGAACAGAAATTATAATCAACAGTTATATGCCAATAATATAAGCAACATACATGAAATGGATGCAATTCTAGAAAACTATAAACTGCCCAAACTGAATCAGGAATAAATTCACAACCTGAATAGACTGATATCAAGTAACGAGATTGAAGCAGTGATGGAAAACCTCCCAAAAAACAAGAGCTCAGGACCTAACAGATTCCCTGGGGAATTCTACCAAACTTTCAAAGAAGAAATGACAACTATTCTCCTGAAGTTGTTTCAAAAAATTGAAGCAGAAGGAAAACTTCCAGACTCTTTTTATGAAGCCAGCCTTACCCTGATCCTCAAACCAGGCAAAGACCCCCAAAAAAGCAGAATTTCAGACCAATATCACTGATGAATATGATTGCTAAGATTCTCAACAAGATCCTAACAAATAGGCTCCAACAGCACATTAAAAGATTATCCAATATTACCAAGTGGAATTTATCCCTGTGTTGCAAGCGTGGTTCCACATGCACAAATCAATCAATGTGATAGAACAAATCAATAAGAGAAGAGAGAAGAACCATATGGTCCTCTCAGTTGATGCAGAAAAAAAAAAAAAAGCATTTGACAAAATCCAGCATCTGTTCATGATTAAAACGTTTCAAAGTATAGAGGGATAGAGGGATAGAGGGAACATTCCTCACCTTCATAAAATCTATCTAGGAAAAACGCACAGCAAATATCATCCTCAATGGGAAAAAGCTCACAGCCTTCCCATTGAGATCAAGAACACGACAAGGATGCCCACTCTCACCACTCTTGTTCAACATAGTATTAGAAGTCTTAGTAACAGAATCAGACAACAAAGAGAAATAAAAGGTATTCAAAATTGTCATGAATATGTTAAATTCTCTCTCTTTGCAGGTGACTTGATAATTTATATGGAAAACCCAAAATATTCCACCTGCAACCTCCTAGAACTCATAGAGCAATTCAGTAATGTGGCAGGATACAAAGTCATTGTACAGAAATCAGTTGCTTTTTTATACACTAACAAAAAAAATACAGGAATGGAAATTAAAGAGTCAATTCCATTTGCTAAAACACCATGAACCAAAAGATACCTGGGAATAAACTTAAACAAAAGGGTAAAGTATCTGTACTTGAGGAACTACAGAACACTCATGAAAGAAATTGAAGTAGACACAAAAAGTTAGAAGACACTTCAATGCTCATGGATCAGAAGAATAAACATTATTAAAATGTTTATATTGCCTACAGCAATCTACACTTTCTATGTCATTCTGATCAAAATTCTACTGGCTTTTTTCAAAGAGTGGGAGCAAACAATCCTAAAATTTGTATGGAATCAGAAGGGACCCCGAATTGCTAAGGAAATGTTGAAAAAGGAAAACAAAACTGGGGGCATCATGTTGCCAGATTTCAAGCTTTACTACAAAGCTGTGATCAACAAGACAGCATGGTACTGGCATAAAAACAGACACATAGACCAATGGAACAGAGTAGAGAGCATAGATATGGACCCTCAACTCTATGGTCAAATAATCTTCAACAAAGCAGGAAAAAATATACAGTGGAAAAAAAGAGTTTCTTCAATAAATGGTGCTGGGACAAATGGACAGCTACGTGTAGAAGACTGAAATTTGACGATTCTCTTACACCATACACAAAGATAAACTCGAAATGGATAAAAGACCTCAACATGAGGCAGGAATCCATCAAAATCCTAGAGGAGAACTTAGGGAGTAACCTCTTCGACATTGACCACAGCAACTTCTTTCAAGATATGTATTCAAAGTCAAAGGAAACAAAAGAGAAAATGAATTTTTGGGACTTCATCAAGATCAATAGCTTCTTCACAGGAAAGGAAGCAGTCAAAAAAAAAAAAAAAAAAG
>PISX010015999.1:0-47734 GCA_004024625.1 Mellivora capensis
TTGGTGCCTTTATTCCACTCAATCGGTCTGCGATCAAACCTAACAATGACTATATGAAACAACTGTGAAATTAATGAGTCATAGTTCTATGCATAGTGAAGAACCTCACAACCATACAGCTAGAAAAGAAGTCACCAAAAATGCACATTATTTTATAGCGTAACTCTATTTATATCAAGTACAAAAAACTGACCAAGTTAAATAACATTATTTAGTACCATCAACTGCACTACAATAAAAATAAATTCCAGAGGATGATTATCATAAAATGCAGGCCAGTGATTTTCTCCAGCAGAAAAGTGCACATAGAAAATTTCCAAAGTGTAGGTAATGCTCTTAATTTGTGTATAGTAACCTAGGGGATCACTTTATTCTAATATAAATTAAAATATTCTAATATTAAAATATAATTTAAGATACTGTTTCACATGTATAATAAGGACTACATGTTAGAATTACATACAGCTTGAAAAATTATGGATGCCTGAACCCCACACCCAGAGATAACAGTTTAATTGGTCTGGAAGGAGGCCTGGGTAAAGATATTATTTTAAGGTTATGATATTTAATATATACTGAGATAACAATCAATGACTCAACTCATAAAAATATATCTAGGCATAAAACAGTCTCGGAAAGATGATCTTGAAATATACCAACAGTAACAGATCAGTTAGTGAATAATAAAATGGTGAACTTCTTAATTTCATTTCTTTTTGGTTTTTGGTTTTTTTTTTTTAATAGTTCAACTAAGACATTTAGCTTTTGTATAGATTAAAAGAACCTTTAATACTTTGGACTATGCTTATACTTAAAGCAATTAAGAAAATGAAAGCATCACCCTGCCAAATGAATTCCCATGAGTCCTTGATAATATGGATAATCACCCAATTCCATGTTTTAGTTTCCACCAGAGTAAGACAATTAAGAGAATTCTAATTAACCACTAAGAAATAACAACTAAAATGAAACTAGGGTGTTCCCCCAGTGCACAGCACAAAAAACTAAAAAATAAAATAGTAGATCACACCACTAGGAAAGTAAAATGTACCAGAATATTGTAAAGAAAACAACAATAATGTTATGGTGAATTGTTCTTGGTAGGGTACTTTGGAAAAAGAAACAACAAAAAATATAAAGCATAATTAAAGTTAACAAAAATCTCTATGATGATGGTGTATGGTACAAAGACATTTAAATATAAGCATTAAAATTAAAGATGAAGAACATGAGACCCACATTTTTAATCTCAGAGTGATTCTTAAATTTAATGACAAAAGCAAACCTATAAAGTAAAACCTTCATTAAATTAAATTGAACAGAATTAAGTGAATGAAGTGTTCTCAAAGTACTATAAACAATATGAAAAGACAATGAAAAGCAAGAAAATCATATTTAGAATATATCTTAAAATAGAGGGTTTATATAGTTAGTGAAGAAAGAGCATGTCCAAATCAACATAAGAAAGCAAATAACTCAATAAAAATCTTTGGCAAGCAAACTAATGGGCATGTCTCAAAAGAAGAAATGTGAATGTGAATAAGGACCACGCTGGTTTAAAAAAGATTTAACCTCATTATTGATCATATATATAAGTTAAAACACTATATCAACTCGCCCACTAAATTAGGGAAAATTATGGAAAAGGGAAAGAATCTTGATGGAAAAGGTGGGGGTTTAAGAAAGGGTTAAGGGGATATTATG
Source organism: Mellivora capensis (assembly GCA_004024625.1). Lineage (NCBI taxonomy): Eukaryota > Metazoa > Chordata > Mammalia > Carnivora > Mustelidae > Mellivora > Mellivora capensis. The sequence goes on from PISX010015999.1 coordinate 1,705, forward strand.
GAGCTGGGGGGTTGGGGGAATACGCCCAAGGATTGAGAGTTAACACGCAGGCACCTTAGCAGAGAGCATGTAGAGAAACAGAGCAAAGAACTGGGTCCTCTGAAGAAGGGTGGGACAATATACCTTTATTTAGTTTTTAATTTTAGATTATTTGAGACAGAGAGGGCACGAGTGTGTGAGCATGAGCAGGGGGAAGGGGGGAGAGAGAGAGAGAGAGAGAAATTCTCAGGCAAACTCCCCGCTGAACATGGAGCCTGTCTTGGGGCTCAGGGCTGGATCCCAGGATCTTGAGATCATGACCGGAGCCGAAAATCAAGAGATGGATGGTTAACCGACTTAGGCACCCAGATGCCCAGACAATATACATTTAAAGTCATAATTCTGTATGTTCTTAGGCTGAGAAGTTGCCTAGCAGGAAATTGTGGTAGGCCATTAGTTCCCTAAACAAATATCCCCTACCTTCTTTCTTAGTTTTGAGTTAAACACATGGCCTGGATTTCTTTATAGTTTGAACACGGATTCAAAATTAGGCTAATTAGTTATAAATGAAATTGCTGTGCAACAGTTTTAAGGAAATTTTAAAGGACAGTTAGTATATGTTCTTTGCATCTTTCTCCACCTTATTTTTTTTTTTCCTGCCAGCTGGAAGGTAGACATAATGGCCAGACCTAAAAGCACCCATCCTGAACTGTTACCTCCCCACAATTTTTTATACACCCTTCGACCCCTTCTCTATTCCCACTGCATATTCTAGGTCAGTTCATTGCTTTTTACCTATGCCATTAGACTAGCCATCTACTGAAATAGTCAATTCATTTTTGTCCTATAATATTTGTTTGTAGAAAGTCTTATATTAATATGTTTAATGAATGATACAACATCCTAAGGATACATTGTCAGTGGACCCACAACTAGACTTGTTTACCTCATTCCCTTCATCTGATGATTCCCTCTCATCCATATGGTTACCGAGCTTGGGTCCCGGTAGGCTTTGGTGTACAGTATGTCCCTGCCATCAGACTACAGTTCTGATGAAGGTCATCTGATCATTGATCTTGATCAATCAGAGTCCTCTACCAGAGAATTTAGAAACATAATGAGTTTCTGCTGCAATGTTGTTAGGGCTCTTAAATCGTAAGGTGTAGTCATGTTTTCTGCCTACGCATGGCGAAGCAGAGAAAGCTGGTTCCACAGGGTGAGGGAGTGAAACAGATATGCAGACAAGCAGTTAAGAGACAAGAGACACAGAAAAAGCATGGCTCAGGTTCCCTCTTCAATCTTGGTTTCAGAATCTTCTTGAAGCTGGACTGTGTTCCTGCTCTTGGCTTTCCTAAGATGCCTCCTATCCTTAAATAAACTCACTTTGTGCTTAATGCTATTGGCAATTAAACTAGACCTAATTAACCTAGAGAATTCCCAGAAATTATCATGAGAATGTATAAAGACCCAAAGACCAAAAAGTAAACTAGTGGAAAGAAATCCAAACCACACTTGGTTTCTTTTGCTGAGCTCCTTCCTGACCTTTGAGTCAACAATTTGAAACTTTGTATTTCCCAAATATGCTGAGGCAACTTTCCAGACAATTAGTGTGACTTATTTTGCTCAAATCCTTCAAGAATCCATTCTGTATTAAATATCTTTATCCCCTCCTTAAAAGAAATCATGCATGGGCTAGGTCTAGTTTGACCTTGGCACCCACTAATGTCCAGTAGTACTAGGTCCCTTCTACTATCTTGATTATTTCATAGGTAATCCATGTTTCTGTAGAACAATGAAGATTTTATGCAACTGACCAGGGGGGGAATTAGGTCACTACAACACAGAAATCATGCTTATTCCTCTATGATGATCTTTACTAAAATAATGCCTTGTGCCACCAAGTAAGGAAACCAACACAGCTGAGCCAGAGAGCCAAGAAAATGCAGGGCTGTTCAGTATGCGTGTTATGCAGTGTTCACTCTGCTTCTCCACATGTTCTCTTTTGCCAAGTACTTCTTTATCATACAGTTATTCCAGTCTTTGGGTACGTTCTCCTTGACTCCATTATTAAAGAGCCTTACACATTTTTTAAGCCACCCTTCCACCAAGATTTCTGGCTTCCCAACTTACCCCCTTTTTAGATACAGTAAATTATTTTCTGAAAAGTTCTTCCATGAGGATTTTAAAACGTTTTATACTGTGCTAGTATATTTTATTACCATTATTATTGTTTATATTAGTAGTATTCATGTTAATTATCTATGCCTCACATGGCCTGCCCCAATCCTATTTTCCCACAAGCCCTTTCCTTGTGTGATCATTCAAATATGAGGTTTTTCAGAAACCACATATGCCTCAGTGTGTATGTGTTTGTGTGTTTCATCAAATATGATAGAGAAGAAAGTCTGTTTCTAGCCTTGGCTTAATATTTGTACACATACATATATATGCAAATTTTATTAAAATCTACTTCTTTATGTTTGATCCAACTGATATAAATTTCTTGAGTGAAGTATACCTGTAGATTATATATGTTATATGTATTTGTACTAACGTTTCAGGACCGAAGAACATATCTTTCAACTGTGTAATGGAAAATTTTTAAAAATAACATGAATATAAAATGGAAGACTTGTTGATATGAATATCAATTTTGAATAGAAAATAATTATTAAAACATAGTTCAGTAAAAAATGAGGTTCCATATTGTCACAAATAGTCTGTGCAATGATCTTCCCGACCAAGGTAACTGTGGAAATATTCACTGTAATTAAAAAAAAATTCTAACTAGAAACTAAACAAACTGAGGATAATGTTAGTATTCGAATTTATAGTAGCCTTCATTTGAACTTAGGGGTATTTCAAAGGCATTTAATCCTTACTGAAATGTATGCTTCAGCAATTACTTTTCCTTAATATTATGAATGAATGAAGTTATATCATTGTGCTTAGATTATAATCAAGAATAATCACATTAACTGTAATATTTAGTTTGTCACTATGATATGATTATATCTTTAAGTATGGACTTTGTGACACTGGAACACTAATCTTATCAACTATATTGAAAGATAAAGTAATATCTGTTATTTCCCAGGTATATAACAAATGATTTCAATATAATGTTAAAGTAATTAGATCTATCGATGGCTTTAATTTTTTAATTTGAAATAGCTGATTATGAATATAATAACCTCAACTGCATAGTTAAGTTTCTAAAAATATGGGCATGGGACCAAGAACAAGAATCGATGCACTGATTTTACAAGAAGCAAATAACTTGGCTCTAAGGCTTATTGAAGAACAATGCTGTTGGTTGACTGTGACAATGAAGCCTCTCTCCTGAGGCCTGTCTCCAATCAATTCAAACAATAAAGCAAAGTGAAGACAATAGCTGGCAACAACTGAAAGCAGAGGGTTGATGCCGCAAGGACTCTCCACCCCCAGGATCTGAATTTTGTGTCAACTTTTTTCTCCTGATCACTTTCCCCACAAGGCTAGAGCAGGGTTGCTGAAAGCTCTTTCTTAACATAGAGTATTAGATTCTGAAAGATAGGTATACTTCTCCCTTACATCTTCAGTTTGGAAAAAACCTGCAAAGGATTGAGAGCTTGGGTTGTGATTTCTTTTTGTTCATTAATTAAGCAACGACAATCCTCATGAGGTAACCTCAAAGACAACAAATGTATCTGCTTCAATACATTTGACAACCCAGTGTCAAATACAACCTTATACATGTATGCTACAATTCTGTAATAGCTCTAGCTGTAAAAATATTCCCTCTGTAATATAGGGAATATGACACATAACAAATAAACCCAAAATCTCAAAAACACCATTTCTGGAGGGTCACTTGCTATCCACATCTAAAACAAATTGGCAGAGGGACTTTTCTCTACCAATTCAGGAACGACCAGGCAGGTGGAGACGCAACATTTGGAAAATAAGACCTCCTCTACCACAGCATCAGAAGGGAGACCTGGATCCAGTGTTGTCTTCTGGCACGTAAATGCTTCAACCTGCAAGTGATGCTTTACTTTCTCAGAGCGCACTGACCACATCTTTTCACATGGATCCACTTACCCAAAAGGGTCTGGGAAACATGGAAAGAAATGATGAACATTGGGTGTAATACACACCTAGTGAATTGTTGAACACTACATCAAAAACTAATGACGTGGGGCACCTGGGTGGCTCAGTGGGTTAAAGCCACTGCCTTTGGCTCAGGTCATGATCTCAGGATCCTGGGATGGAGCCCCGCATTGGGCTCTCTGCTCAGCGGGGAGCCTGCCTCCCCCACCTCTGCCTGCTTCTCTGCCTGCTTGTGATCTCTGTCTGTCAAATAAATTAAAAAAAAAAAAAAACAACCCTTTAAAAAAAAAAACTAATAACGTACTATACGTTGGCTAAATAAACATAATTAAAACAAACAAAAACGGATATTTTGCGAATAGTAAATAATATCTACAACGAACAATGATAGGTTTTAAAAAACTGTATTTTTTGTTCCTAAGTCCATGAACTGATATCACCACTCTTTTCCACTGATGAAGAATAAAAATTTTCGAATCAATAAAAATCAGTTACCTCTCTTTGACTAAAAGCCAAAGGGTATTTATCACAATTTTAGTACTGCCACATGTTTTTATGACTAACGATGGCTAAGGTTCTATGCTGTTAAGCATCAGTAAGGAAATCTACCTAGCTGGTATTAGTTATTGCAACCTCTGGGTACCTCAATTTTCTGGAGTTTTACTGAGGATTAGATTAAATATGATGGTGATGATTATGATGATAATCGTATGTTTAGCTTTTATTGAGTAGTTAAAGAGTTTCTGTTTAAACCTCTTAGCATATGTTAATTTGTTAAATCTATAAAAGTAGGTCTGATTTTTACTGCCACAAAGATATGGAGGTAACAGAGTTGATAAGCATGTATTCAAGGTCACATGGCAAGTAAGTGGCAGCGACAAAATCGAAACCTAGGGACACCAACTCCAGTCGGCCCATTTAACTCCTGCGCTGTGAGGAGATCCCCAATACAGAGCAGGCGTTTCTGATGACAAAGTTCTGAATGATGAGACCCACTGCTATCCCCTTACCCTTCATCCATCAATGTGCTTTCCTTCTAATAAATCTGCCTGGCTGGCCCAGAGGAACTCTTCACTGAGATGTCTGCATGGTTACCTCTTCTTTCATTTAAGACTCTGCTCAACTGTAACCTTCAAAGAGACTGTTTCTTACCACGCTCATCAAGGTAATGATTCTCCATCGCTTTTTCCTGATATAATTCATGGCATCTACCACCCCATGACACAATATTACATATTATTTTGCTATTATCTACATCTGCCACCAGAATGTAACTCAATGAAGGCAGAAACTTGCTCTGATCTGAATTTTCACACACATACCAAGATCTGAATAAATGGTTTCTATTAATCTACCTGTCATTCCTTCCTTCATTTCTTTCTCCCTTCCTTCCATCTATCCATCCATCCATCCATCCATCTGGATTCATTCTTTATCTACCCTTATATTATACAGAGCTACAAATCATCTAACCATTAGTTATTAAAAATAAGTGGCTTTTAATTATTTCATAAGGATGAGATGTTCAATTACTATTATTTTTTTACTCACTGCCATCCTTTTTTTTTTCTTTTCTCCAACATATACTTTAAAAGAAAATTATGTGAGGGGCACCTGGGTGGCTCAGTGGGTTAAAGCCTCTATCTTCGGCTCCTGTCGTGATCCCAGAGTCCTGGGATCGAGTCCCACATCGGGCTCTCTGCTTCCCCGCCCCTCTCTCTGCCTGCCTCTCCACGTACTTGTGGTCTCTGTCTATCAAATAAATAAAATCTTAAAAAATTTTTAATTAAAAATAAAGAAAATTATGTGAGATCTAAAAGCAACACTTGAAGCACTTATATGTTGAGCAAAAGTACAGCTTTTCATCTAAACTAAGTGACAAAGGTTAAGTTTCGAAGGCAAACTCTACAGACTTCTGTTTATAGATTTATGTATTCATGAACTTTATATAGAGCAATCACTGTTTTGTGATCTCCCCAGTTCAATTTGAATCCAGAGTAATGCTGCACTGAAATCATTATCATCAAGCCACTATTTTTCACTCCAGATCAATTACTGTTTAAAGGACACTTAGGAGTCATACATACAGTTTTCGAGGGGAAAAACGAAAGGTGTGAAAGTGGTTATAATAAAAGAGTAAGACTTACCAGTTTATGTGTGAAGACAATGCACCAGACAGCTAAAATTATAATGACACTGGCTTCCCTTATTTTATCCCCAAACTATTTCCCTCCCTTCACATTTAGGATTATTTGGGAAGCGTGATTATTTTGTTCTGTATGAATTTAGAGAAAGACACAGTAGCTACTGTGCTACTGTCTACTTAGAAGATTGTATTGACTTCTGGAAGCATTTTCTATTCCCTAAATTATTCCTTCCTTTTCCCTAAACTCAAATCTAGTCATCATTCAATTGAATCTTCTAGATGTTTTAGTGGAAAAGGCAGCATCTTACACTATTATTGGCTTCCACCCTAAGGGACCAGACTAAGGGACCAGGCTTACGAGTTTCTTGGAAACAGTTCACAGAACAGTCCAGGAAATATAAGGCACAGGGGGCATGTGGGTAAGGGGAGGAAGTGCTGGGAGTCAAGGCAGGGGCACTGAAAGGGGAAATGGAAAATCAATGAAGCCAAACACCGCGTAACATGTGCATCTCAGCCCTGTTCCGAGGAGATGCGCGCAGTACACTGCACAGAGTTTTCCGCAGCCCAGGCAATCGATACATGTTTGCTGAACAAGCGAACAGAAGAGAACCAGATCTTGAACAATGATATAAAAAGTGTTGTGTCTACAACAATTATCAAGTCTTTTGCTCTTGCTGTTCCTTTATACTTTTAGCTAACAAATATTCAGGGTTTACTGTATCTCATGCATTCCTCAAAGCACTTTGCATGAAGGAAATGATTTAGTCCTAAGAGTTCCCTGAGATGGAAGCAGTATTCTTATTTCATAGCTGAGGAAAGTGAGACAAAGGAGGATCATGTGACTTGCCTAAAACCACAGAGCGGACTGCAAGAGGGCAACCTAGGATTTGCACCTAATGGTTTTACAGAACTGGGCTACCAACAACTGACATAAATGCTACTTAGTATTCATAGTAAACGCAGTAAGTACCAGCTGAATAACTGTCCTTAATAAATAATACTCTCTTTGAAAAATGAGTGACCATTTAAATTTAGAATTGACACTTTGATAATTACAATGATGGGGGGCTATTTCATTCCTGTCTATATAAATTCCAGTCTTACATCCCTCTTCTGTATGATGATAGTTGCACTTTATAAGATTTTTATTAAAAAAAAAACAACATTTTAAATCAACATGAATTTAAAAAGAGGAGATAACGAGTTCCTAATCTGTCACTTATTTTTCCATGAATAAGCTACTTGCTTCCTTGTTAACTTGCCCAAAAAGGAGATATGCTTCTTAATTTTCCCTGGACAGACTGAAGACTATTCCTATGCCTTATTTTTCTCTTTAGAAAAATACAATAGATTTGACAGTAAATTGAAGATAGTACGGTGATGTATTCAGAATGCAAAAAAATAAAAAAATACATACAGCTTTATGTCGGTCATGTACTAAATACTATCTAATATATTGTAAGTTTTTGAATGGAAAATAAAAAGTAACTATGAAACTCAAATAGCTTCCTTATTTGCACATAAAGTAGATAACATCCAAATAGAAATAGAAATACATGGAAATCATATATGTCCTCCACCTTCTTCCACATTCACTTTTCATCAATTTTAAACTTTGTTCTCACTTATTCCAAACTTTTAAAAATATGCATAGATCCCAGAGTTGTCAGATAGTTCTAGGAAAATCTCAGAGTCCATTATGATCCTGTCATTCTGCAAATGTGAAAAGTGAAGCTCTATAATGACACAGAGAAAGTTAAAGGATTTGTGTTAAAACCCTAGAAAAGACTGTAAGTCTATAGTAACCTATATAAATCTACATAATCTACACAAATCTATATAAATCTATAAAAACATATGGCACCTTGTTTTTTGAGATTTTCTGGCTCTGTCCCCACCCCCTACTTTGATGTGGGTCTTCTCTCTCCTTCATCTGCCCCTAGTCTACCCAATGTTGATTCCACTCCCAGTGCTGTGTCTGTTAATGTTTTGCTTTGCTGGGTTTATGAATGTGAACCGCTGAAATGGAAGGGGATTATGGTGGGTCTAGCTTGACAGTTCATGGTGTCAATGGCTCCAAACCCACAGAACTTCCTGCAGAGCCCTGGGCCCATTCATTGCATAAGTTTTAGCTCCCTCCAGTTTTAGCTGCCCTTCTCAAACCACATGACTGAGTTTCCCAGTGAGTATCTGTTGGCTCTTTCATGATACTCCTGTCTTCTCCTTTACAGACATAAATAACACACAGGTCTTGTGGTTAATTTAGCCCTATTTGCTTATATACTGGCTTTTGTAGGGATGCCTTTTCACTTAATTTTGTTGTCTATGTTTTCTGTGATTTACTCTTTGCTAACTAGGTGCTCTGTTTTGATGTGAGAACTTAGGAAAACCCAAAAACCACTCAGCCACAAACCCCACCACCATCACTACCATGTTTCCATAATTCTCCTGCTTTTATATATATTTTAAACAACTTCATTGCATTATACTTTGGAATTTTCATACCATTAAGGTCACCTATATTATGTTTACAATTTAATGTCATTTGTATATTTATGAAGTTGTGCAACTGCCATAAAAATTGTAGAATATTTTCATCATCCTACACAGAAATGCCATGTTCCTTAACAGTTACTCCTCAGCCCTACGGAACCACTTGTCTACTTTCTGTCTTTGCACATCTGCCTGTTATGGATATTTCATATAAATGGTATCATATAAAATATGGTCTTTTGCTATGGATAGTATGGGACAGAAAAATAAATATGATGTAATGTTTTAAGTTCTTCACCTCAAATGGCCAACAGCAACAATTCCATTAAAGACTTTATGACAATGTGTTTGCATATGATTTGAAGCTGGCTACCTGGTGCAGGGCAATAAAACACCAACTGAGAACACGGTCATAGTCAATAGGAATGGTGACAGCTCTAACAATAAAATGTGACATACAAATTTTACTATGTGTCAAGACTCTTCTAAGCACTTCACATATATTAACATATTTAATATTCACAGGAAGTTATGATGGAAGTACTATCATTATGGTCCCCATTTTATTGATAAGGAAACTGAGGCAAACTAAAATAAAGTCACCCAAACTAGTAAGTGGAAAAGCTGATTCCACACCCAGATAGTTAGACTTAAGTCTCTTTTTACTTTTTCTTTTTGAGAGAGAGAGAGTGGGTGAGTGAGAGGGAAGAGAGAGAATCTCAAGCAGACTCCTGCTAAGCACGAGCCCAGTCTCACAACCCTGAGATCATGACCTGAGACGAAATCAAGAGTCGGACACTTAACCAACTAGCCACCCGGTGTCCCATAAGACTCCTTGTTCTTTTCTTTTCTTTTCTTTTTAAGATTTATTTTATCTTAGAGAGACAAAGAGAGAGCTCAAGGTGGGGGTTGGGAAGCAGAGTGACAGGGAGAAGGAGAGAAGCAGACTCCTCAGTGACTGGGGAGACTGAGAGGGACAGGAGCTCGATCTCACCACCCTGAGATCATGACCTGAGCTGAAATCAAGAGTCAGATGCTTAATTGACTGAGCCACCCAGGCGTCACAAGACTCCTTGTTCTTAACAACTGTTCCGTAGTGTCTTTCTGATTTTGAGGTGTTTAGTTAAATGCCATTCTCTTCTAAATCGGTGACAGTGCCAAGCAGCTTAGGGTAACAAATTCTGAGTAATACTAACATTTTACTGGCATGTAGGTTAAACCTAAGGAGACACCCAGGTGGTGGCTGAGTGGCTCAGTCCTTCCGCATCTGCCTTTGGCTCAGGTCATGAACCCAGCATCAAGGGATCAAGCCCCACATCAGGCTCCCTGCAGGGAGTCTGCTTCTCCCTCTCCCTCAGCCTCTCCCCCTGCTTGTGTTCCCTCTCTCACTGTCTCTGTCAAATAAACAAAAACAACTTAAAAAAGAAAAACCCAAGGAGACAAAATAATCATTGTCTTTTAGTTTCATAGGTATTCTTGCACACTTTGTCATAATGCTTTTTTTCTTCTATCTTAACCAAAACATAATTTGAAAACCATCATTATCTGTAGAAGATTGGGCTTTAACTGCTTTTTAATAAAGCAATGGCTACTTTGTCCTAAAATATATTGGATACACAACTGACCATGTTCAAGTGCAACTGGTCATGATTTGCCTCTTTATTTCCAAGACACAGAAAGAAGTATAGGCCTAAAATGTACTTTATCACTAAACATAAGATATTAAAGTATTTCTCAGTAAGCTGAGCATTGATTATAATCATGTAAATTCTCACAGGACTTTAAAAGAATGGGGGGGGAGTGTAAACTCCTCCACAAAACTGGCAAAGCTGGAATAATAATGCTCAGATATCTTCCCTGAAAGAGCCCATCTAATAATCATTCTGCCTCCCTGAAGAGGAAAGGAATCTCTTCTGTTCAATAAAAGCTTCCTTCTTCCAAAAATCTTAGGAAAAAAAAGTTCTGGAGTTATTTTTTTTAAGTTGCCAGAATCATTTATAGATTGAAGAACTAACTATAATGAAAATTCAGCATATTACTAGGAAGGTGACTAGAGAAGAACTGAAGAAGCTCTTTCTTCTAGAACAAACGCCTATCTTCTAAGATACATCGTCATGATTATATGTCTAGAGCCTCTTTTTCTGTTGTCCAGAACCCTCTCCCAAACATCTCCACGACCAAATCCTGCCCCTTTCTCGACACGAAGACCCAGAGTTCTGTGTTCCCTACATTGCCTGGGATCTTTGAAGCTGCCTTGCTTGTAAAAGGAGCAGATGCGGCAACATCACCAAATACCGATCACATTTATGAACTGCCTCAGTGAAAAGATACTTTAATGGGAGAGCAATAATAAAATTAAACAGCACTCAAGTTTAGCTCTTGGAGCTCGCCTCCAAGAGAATCAGTGCAGAATTCGTTGGCAGTGTCACTCACATGGCGCTGTTTTGGAAATCAGATGGAATAGTGCCTCGGAAAGAACTTTGCCAGTATATTTGTAATTATTTTTGACATTTTCTGGGTAGTTTTGTAAAGGAAATCTAAGTACAGTTATACTTCACACATTTGGAAGTGAGATAAATGAGAGCAAATTTTTTCAAGTTGCTGCTCACTTGCTGAAGTAGCATTTTAAATGCCCAAAGCCTTGCTCTCAATTCAAGTCCGGGTTGAATTTGTTTCTCCTATTTCCACTAAGTGATGGCTTTCTACCAATTTTTTTTTTAACTGGTTCATTTTAAATTAATTTAGATAAATGTATGTAAATGTTAGGCATACACTTAAACTGTGTTGAAAAATAAATGCAAAGGGAAATACTTCTGCATTTCAGGGGATGGTCTGAAGGAAGAAAGGAATTAAATGCTTGTGTACTTGTGGGAGGGAGAAGCTATCTTCCCTTAACATGGAAGTTCAACTATTATGAAATGATTCCTTTCAACAGATTTGTAGGCATGTACCAAATAGATGTCAGCAGAACATTTTGTAAATGAGAAGTAAAGATAAAAATGCCTAGATTATGAAAGTTTTTCCAAAAAGAAGTGATTTCCAGAAACTTACCAGTCATGCAGTTTTTAAATTCAATGTCATCAACTGCCGCTCCTCCTCCCAGATCCCTGGTTCTGATGCCTTGGAATATGACTTCAAAATTCCTTAGCTTTCCCAGCAGGATGGCAGCCTTTTGCCAATGCTCACCAGAGTTCTGCTCAGGTTCTTGCCATACTTTTGACAGTCCTTTCTCTGTCTGCAGTAGAGAAATAAACACAGAAGAAGAAACAAAGCCAATCCCTTAGAACAGAAGCATTTGATTAGGGAAAACTGATTAAAAAACAAACCCTGGAACTCTGATACTCCCCGTGATGTACCTGACCTCAGCGAAACCGAGGCACGTTAGTCTACTACAGTGTCTCCTAGCAGCACCGATAAATCTGTTCGGCTGTTTTCAGAGACACTACTATTTAGGAGTAGCTCACTCAGTTCCTTCCACCTCTCCTCTGCATGCACATGAAATCCTCGATATCTCATGGGCTCCGAACATTTTACAGAAACCCTGGGTTATAGCTCGGGATGCTCCCCCAAGCTTCTATTCATATTCTGTAATTATTTAGATTGTGCCTCCCTTCAAAGAGTGGAAATAATTTACATAGAGGAAGAGAAGAAATGAGATGGAAGGAGGAATATGTGGGAGAAATCACTATCCCTGACAGATATAACAAAGGGATTGTGAAGTGAGCTATGGTGGCAAAGTGATGATTTCTAAGATCAGCAGGATTTCAAAAATCCTACTATATATTATTTTGGCTATCTAAAAAATTCTATTATAATATGACTGATCACTCTTCAGTTATAAACGAAAAATTAATTTTCTAAAACACTTATATAAGTATGTCCTCCATACGTTTAAAGTTGGTTTTCATTGCTCTTTGGTCTTCTAGACCGAGTTTCTCCCGAGAATTAGATGTTTTAATAAATCATGATGATGGACACATTGCAAAGAAAGAGAAATAAATAAACTATATATTTGCTATATATAGCATTATAAATATATATACTTGTTATGAATGTTATTATAAATATATGCACATCTATGTATTTATGTTTATGGTTAGCCCCAAATAACTAATATCTCAGGATCCACTATTTTGTTTTCATAACAAATTAACAACAGTAACAACAAAACTTTTGTGTCTGAAGCTTGTAATCAAACCGTGGAATCGAGGGCAATACTGAGGGGAATGGCAGCCAGAAAATCAAGCAAGCTGTTCCAACAGATTTATAGCATGCAACTGTGAAACACATAATTTACAGGTATTTTTTTTAATATAAGCTGAAGAAAAAGAGAAATATTGGAAAAAGGATCCAAAGGAATTACATTTCTCCAGGCTCGGGCTTTTAGGGTACTAATGTTGATAAATATGGCTGACACCTTGTTGTGCTGTGGGAGACACAATCAAACAGTTCTTCCTTGGCTGAATTACAGAGAAAGTGGAGCCTCATATTAGTTAATCCAAACTTAACTTTGCAAAACAACTAATGGTGTCTAGATAGATTTCTGAACAGTCTTCTCCCTCCAAAAAAAATATGAAAAAGAAAAGTTTTACACCCAGAGACTCATGTAACTTTTGCCTTGAAGGGGATGGGAAATTCACACCTAATTAATAGAAGTTTATATCCTTCTGATGTCTACAGCAGTGAAGCCTTTTTCAAGGTTAATCTTTGACTGTCAGTGATATTGTAGTGATGTGGAATCAAAAGAATGATTACTTAAAGATTAAAGTAGAGGGGGCCTGTCTGACACATAACAACATTAACAGGCATGGATATTGATAAAGTCTGTCTTAATTTACAAACTTAACTCACTTTGCTAATATTTTCTATTAATCTACTTCTGAAGTTTCTAGAACCACTCATTAACTGTAACAAGCCCCCAATGGGTTTTCAACAAATACCATCACAGAAGGTTGTGATTACTTTAATCAATAACATAAAAACCATTTCTTCAATCTTACAACTGAGCTTCTGGTGAAAAAGAGATTTGAATAATATAACCATTATCATTTTATGTAGTAAGAAAAGAAAACAAGGGTGAATTCTTTTGAAAACCAACCATGGATCAACCTAATGGCGGGTGACAGTAGAATATCTAATATATTTACTATCATTCCTCTTTAAATATATCAAATCTTATCCCCATAATTTCCAAAATTATGCATCCAAATGTAAAATGAGAGATTTATTTGCTTATTGGCTTATCTGTCCACTCATTCATATATTCTGCAAATATTTGATGTTCACATGTACTATGTTAGATACTAGGAATAAAAAGGTGAAAAAAAAAAGGAGAGAGAGAGAGTGTCTCACTGTGGAGGTAATAATCTAATATGAGAAAGTCATAAAAATAAATTACTAGAAAAGTTACATAAATATAGATTATATTTATTTTTCTTATATATGTCAATATATATCAGAACAATTTTTCAAAAAGCAGTTATATGCCAATCTAATTTTTGTTCCACATACACTGTTGCTTTATATACTTAATATTCTGATATTCTGTTCTTTCTAAATTGACAAAAGGAAAAACCTCTTAATTTCAACTCATGATTCTGCCACTGGCCAAGGACATATCACTCGCATTCCTCCATATGGATGTTAAACTATCCCAAGAACCCAAGGTAATAAACATATGAAAAGTGACTGGCCACACTAATAATAGTAAAAATAGACATTAGTTCAATAATAATTAAATTACAGAAATTGAAGGAATACTCCCTTATAATTTAACCATTTATCTAACTTTTAACTGATTTCCATGTATTATGCATGTTGACTCTTTATTTTATATATTGTGTATTTATTCTGGCAATGTATTTGCCCTTGTATTTTTTTTTAATATTTTATTTATTTGACAGAGAAAGAGATAGCCAGAGAGGGAACACAAGTAGGGAGAGTGGGGGAGGGAGAAGCAAGCTTCCCTCTGAGCAGGGAGCTCAATGTAGGGCTCGATCGCAGGTGCTGGGATCATGATCTGATCCAAAGGCAGATGCTTAAGGATTGAGCCACCCAGGCAACCCTGCCCTCATACTGTATGTCAGTGTTTCCCTTTTGTGTCATGAAAAGAAAAGAAGTAAGAAATACTAAAACTCTGCTCCCATCCCCAAAGCAAAGGCTGCGCAGAGCCTAGGACCCCTTCTTCCAATACTTTTTCAAATGAAGGAAAACAAAGAGACTTTGTCACCAGTAGACATAGCTTAAATGAATGGCTAATGGAGTTTCTTCAAGCATAAAGGAGAGGATAAAAGAATAAACGTTAGAATAATTATCAAGAAGGGATTTAAAAAACAGCTAAAATATGAATAAATACAATAAACTTTTCTTGTGTTCTTGAATTTATTTTTGATGGTTGAAGAAAAATTAAAATACCATCTCAGGGACGCCTGGATGGCTCAGTTGGTTAAGCCACTGCCTTTGGCTCAGGTCATGATCCCAGCATCCTGGGATGGAGCCCCACATCAGGCTCCTTGCTCGGCAGGGAGCCTGCTTCTCCCTCTGCCTCCGCCTGCCACTCTGCCTGCCTGTGCTCGCTCTCTCTCTCTCCCTCTCTCTGACATATAAATAAATTAAAAAAATACCATCTCATATGGTTTTCAATGTATATAAAGCAAATAATTAAGACATAAATACTGTAAGTGCAAGAGAGTAAAGACATAAAGGGAAGTAAAGTTGCTACACTGCAGTTGATTAAGTCTTAATGTTGCATTTTTGTAGGTCACAATTTCATCCTCAATTTTTTTTTTTTTGTTCTTTAGGTTTTCTCATACATTCAGTCTCCCAAATGAAGTTTAGAATAATTTAATGAACAGCTGAAACTTTAAATGTTGAATTATCTTTACCCTGAGATATCTTTTATTTTTTTTACTTATTCAGGACTCTTTATGTCACTTACTAAAACTTGTCTTTTTAATAAATAAGTTACATACTTATTATAACATTTATTCCCAAATATATGGCAATGTGTGTTACAGTGGTGAGTGGGAGACAGGCAAAGGGCTGGCCTTCTGCCTTTCCCTGAATCACCAGAGACAGCAACTCCCATTACTATACTACGAGTTCACAGGCCAAAGTTACTAGGCTCCCAGGGGCCAGATAACTATTAAAAGATGACAATAAGTGTGGAGTCAAGATGGCAGAGGAGTAGCAGACTGAGATGACATCAGGTCACAGAAGTTCAGTTAGATAGTTATCAAACCATTCTGAACACCTACAAATCCAGCAGGAGATCAAAGAGAAGAAGAGCAGCAATTCTAGAAACAGAAAATCAACCACTTTCTGAGAAGTAGGATGTGTGGATAAGTGAATCCAAAGTGATGGGTAGATAGTCCATGTGGGGAGGGGCTGGCTTCCGGCAAGCCGTGGAGCAACAGAGCACAAAATCATAACTTTTAAAAGTCTGCTCCACTGAGGGATATCACTCCGAAGGCTAAGCAGGGGTGGAGCCCTCACTGGGAGAGCATGGTCTCGGGTCCCGTGGGGTCACAGAAGGATAAGGGGTGTCTGAGTGTAGCAGAGCTCATAGGTATTAGAGTAGGGAAGCCAGCTACAGAGACGGGGCTGAGGAGTGAACTCTCACCTCAGGATTACAAAACTGTGATCCATGGCACAATCAGATCACTGCTCTTTGAGCAGGGATCCCAAAAGTGGCAGATCCGGGAAGAGCCACTGGAAGAGCAGAGTGGCAGGAATCTGCTGGGGTTGGAGACTCCAAACGGGGCCATGCACCAGAAATAGAAACGCTCAGTCACAGGCTGGGTGAGCTTGGAGCACAGCCAGAGACCAGAGAGACGGGGGTGACTGAGTGCTTTTCTCCAAGGGCACACTGAGGAGTAGGGCCCCAAGCTCTCAGCTCCTCTGGGCCAGAGACTGGGAGGCCACCATTTACATTCCCATCCTCCACAGCTGTACAGAAAGCTTTCAGGGAACAAAAGCTCCCGAGAGCAAACTCGAGCAGATTACTTAGCCCAGCCCCTGGCAAGGGCAGCATAATTCCGTTTCAGGCAAAGACATTTGAGAAGCACTACACAGGCCCCTCCCCAGAAGATCAGCAAGACCATCCAGCCAGGACAAAGCTCACTGATCATGAACAGCAGAATTCTAGAGGAGGGGGAAGCAAAGCATAGAACTCATGGCTTTCTGCCCATGATTCTTTAATCTTGCAAAGTTAATTACATTTTTTAAATTTTACTTTTTTTCTTATTTTAATTTTTTTAACTATTCCTCTTCCCTCTTTTAACATTTTTTTAACTAGTTTTTCTTAACAATACCTTTCTTTAAAAAAATCTTTTTAAACCTTCATTATTATAGTCATATTTTATCCTTCATTGTATCTAACTTTATTTTTTGTATACATATAAGGTTTTTCTTATAAAAAATTTTGGGACACAATTTTTTCTAATAGATCAAAATATACCCTAAATCTAGCACAGGGATTTGTTCTAGTCTCCAGCCTGAGCAAATTTTCTCCACTTTCTTTTTCTTTCTTTCCCAGCCAACTTATCAATCCCTTTTTTAGAATTTTTTAAAAAATTTTCATCTTTATAGTCATATTCCATCCCGTCGTCATGTTTACCCTTATTTTTGTATATATAAGTTCTTCTTTCTTTAAAATTTTGGGAGGTAGTTTCTTCTAAGAGACCAAAAGATACCCAAAAGCAAGTGGGTGGCTCTGTTCTATTCACCAGTCTAAAATATATATATATATATGCATATACATATATACATATATGCGTATATATATATATATATAAATTATTTTAATTTTTTTTTAAACTTCTTTTTACCCCCTTTTTCTCTCCCTGGTTTGAGGTCTCTTCTGATTTGGTTAGCATACATGTTTCTAGGGCCTTTGTCACCCTTTTAGTATTTTATTCCCTTGTCCATATATTCTTACCTGGATAAAATGAGAAGGCAGAAAAACTCACCACAAAAAAAAAAAAAAAAAAAGAACAAGAGGCAGTACCAAAAGGCTAGGGTAAGTCAGATCTAGAGTTCAGAATGACGGTTCTCAAGGTGCTGGAGGGCTCAGAAAAGGCATGGAAGATACTAGAGAAACCCTCCCTGGAGAAATAAAAGCCCTTTCTGGAGAAATAAAAGAACTAAAATCTAACCAACCTGAAATTTAAAAAAGCTATTAATGAGGTGCAATAAAAAATGGAGCTACTTACTGCTAGGATAAATGAGGGAGAAGAGAGAATTAATGCTATAGAAGACCAAATGATGGAGCATAAAGAAGCTGAGCAAAAGAGAGACAAACAACTACTGGACCATGAGGGGAGAATTCGAGAGATAAGTGATACCATAAGATGAAACAACATTAGAATAATTGGGATTCCAGAAAAAGAAAAAAAGAGAGAGGGGGGCAGAAGGTATATTGGAGAGAATTATTGTAGAGAATTGCCCTAATATGGAAAAGGAAATAAGCATCAAAATCCAGGAGGTGCAGGGAACACCCCCTCAAAATCAATAAGAATAGGTCCACACCCCATCATCTAATAGTAAAATTTACAAGTCTTAGTGACAAAGAGGGAATCCTCAAAGCAGCCCAGGACAAGAAGTCTGTAACATACAATGGTAAAAATATTAGATTGGCAGCAGACATCCACAGAGACCTGGCAGGCCAGAAAGAACTGGCATGATATACTCAGAGCACTAAACAAGAAAAACATGCAGCCAAGAATACTATATCCAGCTAGGCTATCATTGAAAATAGAAGGAGAGATAAAAAGCTTCCAAGGACAAACAAAAACTAAAAGAATTTGTAAACACCAAACCAGCCCTTTAGGAAAAACTGAAAGGGGTCCTCTAAGGAAAGAGAGAGCCTAAAAGTAACAGACCAGAATGGAACAGAGACAATATACAGTAACAGTCACCTTACAGGCAATACAATGGCACTAAATTCACATCTATCAATAGTTACCCTGAATGTAAATGGGCTAAATGCCTCAATCAAAAGACACAGGGTATCAGAATGGATAAAAATACAAAACCCATCCATATGCTGTCTACAAGAAACTCATTTTAGATCCAAAGATACCTCCAGATTTAAACTGAGAGGATATAAAACAATTTACCATGCTAATGGATATTAAAGGAAAGCTGGGGTGGCAATCCTTATATCAGATCAATTAGATTTTAAGCCAAAGACTATAATAGATGAGGAAAGACACTGTATTTTCCATGAAAAAATTCATGGAAACAAATGATAATGAAAACACAATGATTCAAAATCTGTGGGACACAGCAAAGGCAGTCCTGAGAGGAAAATATATACTGATACAGGTCTTTCTCAAGAAATAAGAAAGGTATCAAATACACAACCTAACCCTATACCTTAAGGAGCTGGAGAAAGAACAACAAAGAAAGCCTAAACCCAGCAGGAGAAGAGAAATAAGAAAGATTAGAGCAGAAATTAATGAAATCGAAACAAACAAACAAACAAAAAAAACAATAGAACAAATCAATGAAACTAAGAACTGGTTCTTTGAAAGAATTAATAAGATTGATAAACCCCTGGCTAGACTTATGAAAAAGAAAAGAAAAAGGACCCAAATAAATAAAATCATGAATGAAAGAGGAGAGATCACAACCAACACCAAAAAAAATACAGACAATTTTAAGAACATATCATGAGCAACTATACACCAGCAAATTTGACAATCTGGAAGAAATGGATGCATTCCTAGAGACATATAAACTACCACAAATGAACCAGGAAGAAATAGAAAACCTCAACAGACCCATAACCAGAAAGGAGATTGAAGCAGACATCAAAAATCTCCCAAAAAACAAGAGCCCAGAGCCAGACGGCTTTCCAGGGGAATTCTACCAAACATTTAAAGAAGAATTAATTCCTATTCTCCTGAAACTGGTCCAAAAAATAGAAATGGAAGGAAAACTTCCAAACTCATTTTATGAGGCCAGCATTACCTTGATCCCAAAACCAAAGATGCCATCAAAAAAGCGAATTACAGACCAATATCCTTGATGAACTCAGATGTGAAAATTCTCACCAAAATACCAGCCAATAGGATACAACAGTACATTAAAAGGATTATTCAACACGACCAAGTGGGATTTATTCCTGGGCTGCAAGGTTGGTTCAACATCCGCAAATCAATCAATGTGATACAATACATTAATAAAAGAAAGAACAAGAACCATATGATACTCTCAATAGATGCTGAAAAAGCATTTGACAAAGTACAGCATCCTTTCTTGATTAAAACTCCTCAAAGTGCAGGGATAGAGGGTACATACCTCAATATCATCAAAGCCATCTATGAAAAACCCACAGTGAATATTATTCTCAGTGGAGAAAAACTGAGAGCTTTTCCACCAAGGACAGGAACACGGCAGGGATGTCCATTACCACCACTGATATTCAACATAGTACTAGCCTCAGCAATCAGACAACAAAAAGAAATTAAAGGCATCCAAATCATCAAAGAAGTCGTCAAACTCTCATTCTTTGCAGATGATATGATACTATATGTGGAAAACCCAAAAGACTCCACTCCAAATCTGCTAGAACTCGGACAGAAATTCAGCAAAGTGTCAGGATATAAAATCAATGCACAGAAATCAGTTGCATTTCTTTACACCAACAACAACAGCACAGAAGAAAGAGAAATTAAGGAGTCAATCCCATTTACAATTGCACCCCAAACCATAAGATACCTAAGAATTAACCTAACTAAAGAGGCAAAGAATCTATACTCAGAAAACTATGAAGTACTCATGAAAGAAATTGAAGAAGACACAAAGAAATGGAAAAACGTTCCATGCTCATGGATTGGAAGAACAAATATTGTGAAAATCTCTATGCTACCTAAAGCGATCTACACATTTAATGCAATCCCTATCAAAATCCTATCCATTTTTTTTTTCAAAGAAATGGAACAAATAATCCTAAAATTTACATAGAACCAGAAAAGACCTCGAATAGCCTGAGGAATATGGAAAAAGAAAAAGTTGGTAGCATCACCATTCCGGACTTCAAGCTCTACTACAAAGCTGTCATTATCAAGACAGTATGGTACTGGCACAAAAACAGATACATAGATCAATGGAACAAAATAGAGAGCCGAGGGACGCCTGGGTGGCTCAGTTGGTTAAGCGGCTGCCTTCAGCTCAGATGATGATCCCAGCATCCTGGGATCGAGTCCCACATCGGGCTCCTTGCTCGGCAGGGAGCCTGCTTCTCCCTCTGCCTCTGCCTGCCTCTCTGTCTGCCTGTGCTCGCTCTCTCTCTCTCCCTCTCTCTGACAAATAAATAAATTTTTTTAAAAAATTTAAAAAAAAAAAGAATAGAGAGCCCAGAAATAGACCCTCAACTCTATGGTCAACTAATCTTCGATAAAGCAGGAAAGAATGTCCAATGGAAAAAAGACAGTCGCTTCAACAAATGGGGTTGGGAAAATTGGACAGCCACATGTAGAAAAATGAAACTGGACTATTTCCTTACACCACACATGAAAATAGACTCAAGTTGGATGAAGGACCTCAATGTGAGAAAGAATCCATCAAAATCCTTGAGGAGAACATAGGCAACAACCTCTTTGACCTCAGCCACAGCATCTTCTTCCTGGAAATACCACCAACGGCAAGGGAAGCAAGGGCAAAAATGAACTAATGGGACTTCATCAAGACCAATAGCTTTTGCACAGCAAAGGAAACAAGTCAACAAAACCAAAAGACAATTGACAGAATGGGAGAAAATATTTGCAAACCACATATCAGATAAGGAGCTAGTATCCAAAATCTATAAAGAACTTATCAAACTCAACACCCAAAGAACAAAAAATCCAATCAAGAAATGGGCAGAGGACATGAACAGACATTTCTGCAAAGAAGACATCCAGACGGCCAACAGACACATGAAAAAGTGCTCCACATCACTCGGCATCAGGGAAATACAAATCAAAACCACAATGAGATACCACCTCACACCAGTCAGAATGGCTAAAATTAACAAGTCAGGGAATGACAGATGCTGAAAGGAGAAAGGAGAACCCTCCTACACTATTGGTGGGAATGCAAGCTGGTGCAACCACTCTGGAAAACAGCATGTAGGCTCCTCAAAAAGTTGAAAATAGAGCTACCCTATGAACCAGCAACTGCACTACTGGGTATTTACCCTAAAGATACAAATGTAGTGATCCAAAGGTGTACATGCACCCAAATGTTTATAGCAGCAATGTCCACAATAGCCAAACTATGTAAAGAACCTAGACGTCCATCAACAGATGAATGGATAAAGAAGAGGTGGTATATATATACAATGGAATACTATGCAGCCATCAAAAGAAATGAAATCTTGCCTTTTGTGACAATGTGGGTGGAACTAGAGGGTATTATGCTTAGTCAAATAAGTCAATCAGAGTAAGACAATTATCATATGATCTCCCTGATATAATGAAGTTGAGAGGCAATGTGGGGGGTTTGGGGGATAGGGAAGGAAAAAACAAAACAAGATGGGATCAGGAGGGAGACAAACCATAAGAGACTCTTAATCTCACAATACAATCTGAGGGTTGCCTGGGGGAGAAGAGGCTAGGGAGAGGGTATTTGGGTTATGGACATTGGGGAGGGTATGTGCTATTGTGAGTGCTATGAAGTGTGTAAACCTGATGATTCACAGACCTGTACCCCTGGGGCTAATAATACATTATATGTTAATAAGAAAAATATAATAAACTAAACAACATATAACATCTAAAGGGAAATTTAAGAAAACAGATCAAATCAGAGTTTTAGCACTGAGTTTTATATGGAAGTATTGGATGACTGTATTGTACACCTGAAGCTAATATTACACTGCATTTTAACTAACTGGAATTTAAATAAAAACATAAATAATACATTAGAGACAAAAATAAAGGTTTCATCCATATACCTAAGAAGAGAAGCAATGATATAGCAATATAAAATAAAACAGGAAATCATGAACATAACTAAATAGAAATATTGGGTAAGAAAAATATAGTATGTCCATATAGAGCAAAATAGGTATAAAAACAGAAGAATAGTTACCACTGAAAAATTAATGAGTGGAATGAATCTGATTCCTAAACTTTCAGAGGAGTCAGCAGAAAAATGAAGAGTAGGAAATTTAAAATATCTAAAGGATATTTTAAGGCTAAAAATAGAAAGGCCTATATATGGATAAAAGGAGTTCCACAAAGATTAAGAAATAAGAAAAGAAAGGGACACAAAAAATATTAAAGACAATATTTCAATATGAAGTATCAAATAAAATAGAAAAGAAAGACAAATGTACTTATGTACTATGGTAAAATTTACGACTAGCAAAGAAAAAAAATCTTTAAAATTTCCAGAATAAGAAAAGGTCAATAGATAGAAATCAGACTTCCTTATAACAACCTGGGATACAAGAAGACAGTAAAATAATAACTGCATGTATATCAAAGGAAATGACCTTGAACCTAAAGTTTTATATCCAGCCACACTGTCAGTCAAATATTAAGGCCTAAAAAAAATTATCATCCCATATATAGGACCTCAAATTTGACATAAAAAAGACCCCATCACAAATATTAGAGCATATGCTAAAATGAGAAAAGAAATTCAAGAGAATCTCACAGAAGATTACAGAAAATGAGGGTAGTCTTAAAATATAAAAGTTGGGGGGCATCTGGGTGGCTCAGAAGTTAAGCATCTGACTCTTGGTCTAAGCTCAGGTCATGATCTCAGGATAATGAGGATGACCCCCATGCCAGGCTTGTGCTCAGTGTGGAGTCTGCCTGAGATTCTTACCCTCTTCGTTTCCCTCCCCGTTTCTCCCCTCTGCTCATGTTCTCTCCCTCTCTAAAATAAATAAATAAAATCTTAAAACATAAAAGTTGGGGCCAAAGAATACAGAGTGTTATCACAAATAATCCAGAGAGAAAAATAAAGAAGGTATTCATATTATCAGTTTCTAGGGTAGTGGAAAGAAGTATAGGATAAAATAAAGACAGAGATAATATTGCCATAAGAGCATGATAAATGGCTTATCTAGTTAAGGGGTAGAAATTAATGGGGGTAAATGGGCACAAGTAATGTGTTTTAAGTTAAAGACCAAAACTGTCTAAAAAAAAAAAAGTCAAATGTCAACTTAAAAAAAAAAAGAGGAAAAATAGCAATTAGTAAGCCTCACCATAACAGCAACAAGAGAAATATGAATATGCTAAAGACTAAAAGCTAAATTATAAAAATAACTCCAAAAAGTCAATAGGAAAATGACAAGGCAGAAAAAAATATGTAAGAGAGATTCACAAACAATTTATGTAAGAAGAAACTTTAAAGATCAAATGACCTGTAAAGAGATCCTCAGACTCTGTGGAAGTCAGGCAATGAGAGGGTGAAAAATCAAAATATAATGAGTACACCTCACAGAGTGTTTTGCAGCAATAGGAAATGATCATTTGGATGCACATATTAAAACAAAGATGTATCTTTAGGGAAAAAAAGGAAAAAAATAATAAATATAATACAAGTTATAATGTACTCAAAAAGAATAGCACATAAAGTATAAAATGCATACAACCAAGCACATGTATGAGGACGGTCACTGTGGAGGGAAAGAGAAATGAGTTAGAAATGAAGGTAAAAAACTAATTAAAATAGATTCAATACAAAATGAAAAGACACACTCAAAACAATAGCACACATAAAATAAATTAAAAATTGGTAAAACCTGTATTGTCCTTGGCTAATGTGCTGGACTCTAAATAGTTTTATTAAATTTTCATTACATAGTATTAGGATTTATAATTAGATAGATTTTGTTTTTAGACTTTATTTTTAAGTAGTCTCTACACCAAATGTAGGGATCAAACCCATGACTCCAAGACCAAGAAGTCATATGGTCTTCTGACTGAGCCACCCAGGTACCCCCACATTGTCTTATTATATGGGCTTTATTTGATCCTTGCTAATATTTATTCTTTTGTCTTTTTATATTACTATTACACTGCCTTGAATAATGGGCATTGTTTGGCAAACAGTGGCTGTTTCAAGCAACTTTTAAGAGAAATAAAAACTAACACAAACAAAAACTCAACCTATAAGCATTTTAGAAGTATAACCTTTTATGAAATTATTTTGAAAATTTTGATGAAATTAACATCTTGAATACACATTCATAACTTAATTACTCTCTTGGTTCCTGCTGGAGAGAGATAACTGGGAGGACAGACAGACAACCAGTGGTGTCAAGGAAAAGAGTGGCCTGCCAGTAGAAGCTGGATGTATCCTACTCACGTCCCAGGAGGGCACTAAGTAGACTGTAGAAGTTTGTATGGGCCATTATTACACTGCAATTTATAAACAAGGGCTACCTCTCTATATGAGCTAGTATAGGTCTGGTGAGTACAATTTATTTATTTGACACAGATAAAGAAAGAGAACACAAGCAGGGGTAGAAGCAGGCAGAGGGAGAGGGAGAAGCAGGCTCCCTGCTGAGTGGGGAACCCCATGTGGGGTTCAATCCCAGGACTCTGGGATCATGACCTGAGCCGAAGGCAGAAGCTTAACTGACTGAGCCACCCAGGCTCCCCTAATTAAACTTCCATTTTGTGTTTAGTATGTCTGTGATTTTTCTTGCTGTTTTTTTTTTCAAATTAAATTAATCAAAACAATTTAAACATTTATAAATAAGCATTATGCTCATAAAAGATTGAGCACATAAAAGATACATAAAAAGATGAAATGCCATATAGAAATCATTTTGAATCTAGCCAATAAAAAAAAATAATTTAATACATGGTTGGCCCTAATCATTGGCTTCACAGCCTAGTTTCATCCTCTGCCTCTGGACAAGAGTAAAACACTGAATATTTGAATTCACATGGATGATTTTAATGGTATTAATACCTACTATAGTTACAATATTTTAAAAATACATTTTAAGGAATGGAAAGGAGTGGTTAGAGCTTAGAATAATATTTGTATCAAGTGGATAAATAATGTATAATTCTTTAAATCCTCTAAAACATCAAGTATTTAAAAATAAACCTATAAATTTCTTTAAAACTGCAAACATATTAAAAGGTTATAGTTTATATATAGGCTAATGTTATTCTGAGTTTTTAAAAATAGAATGAAATCAAGGGTAGGCTATGTTAGAATTGCAAAAAATCTCTTCCACAGTAATACCTCACAAACAGTTATTCTTGCAGTAATATCTTTAGTCAGTGGCTCTTGTGTTTACAGGAGTTTTTCTGCTGGGGGGTGGATAATACTGAGAAATCAATATACTCACTGGGTAGATATATGTGGTTTTTTAAACATATATTTGGTGAGGGGCCCTTGGTGGCTCAGTGGGTTAAACCTGAGTGGGTTAAAGCCTTCGGCTCAGGTCATGATCCCAGCGTCCTGGAATCAAGCCCCACATAGGGCTCTCTGCTCAGTGGGGAGCCTGCTTCCTCCCCTCTCTCTCAGCCTGCCTCGCTGCCTACTTGTGATCTCTGTCAAATAAATAAATTTAAAAAAACCAAACATATATTTGGCAAAACCATTTTAAACAGGATACTGTTACTTTTTTTTTGCTAGAATATTATGCCTTTAAATCCAAAACATGCATTTGTTGACAAATTTCTTTAAAAATTTAGGCAACCAATATGTGTCACTTAAGTAAACAGTTTGTGAGTATAAAGATCAACGAAGCTGAAGTTGTATAATTAATTTCTTATAATCACTTTCATTTTACCATACCAATCCTTCTGTTTTCCAGGATTTCCAGCCACAGAATCATAAAGGCATTTACAGTATGTAAGACAGAAAGTTCAGTTCCTTTTTCATTCATAAAAACACATTTTTTTAAATCCCTATTTACATTCCCTATTTATACCCCTATTTACATTCATATGTATTTTTGCCATATCACAGCTGATGAAACCTCTTCACAGATCTCCCTTTGGGACTGGGAGCTACATGTTTACATGGTCTGGAGAAGTTCATAGAGTGTTTGTCCTCTTTGTTTATAGAGTTATCACAAAATCCCCATGCACAACTCTTGAGTTTTTCTATATTCCACACAAATATTAATTTTTTTCCTCCATGTTCACAATGTCACTTTCTTCCATATTCATTGTTGAAAGCTGTCGTCTTCAGATAGAGTTAGTAGAGCTAAGGAATTTCTCCCACAGTGCCCTAGGAAAATTATCATTGCTTGTTGGGTTTGGACATCAAGAGTGTCCCAATATATCTGACCCTGGACTATTTTATCATCCACTGAATATGGCATTAAGATATCCTTTAACCAGGAAAGCATGAGGTGTGGGTGCACCACCTCATAGACTAACTGTGGCATGGACCCATCTCTCTTGGTGGTAGAGTAAATCGTGAGTAACCAGGGTCCATGTGCCATAAGCAGTATGGCTGACATGCTATTAAATAAAATTTGGCCCTGTCAAGTGATCTCATAAAATCAACGTCGACATCATGACCCCAGGAGGCTGCTACTGCTCAATCAGCAGAAGAAACCTGCAGTCTCAACATTGAAGTGGCTCACAGACCCCCCGCCCGACCTCATTTCACCAGGCTTCTCTTCTTTCCTCCTCCCGCTTCAACTGCACTGACTCTCTTACAGTCCTCCAATGGCCCAGGTTCCTTCCCTTCTCTGCATATTCCTATGAAATCTTTTTCTTTCCTCCTTTCATCTAGTTAATTCCTACTCATGTTTCAGTGGAATCATCACCTCCTTGTGCAGCTCTTGTTGATCTCAACTCGACCATACCTCCTTGCCAGAGACTCTGAGACGACTATGTGCTTGCTCCTCCTTCACAGCACTCACCACTCTTATAATTACATAAAGTCTTCACTAGTGTGATGACCAGATAAATATCTGCCTCTCCTCTTAGATATACAGAATGCAATGCTGGGCAAGATCTGAGAAATTATACCTCATACAGTGCCTTGCATATAGTGATTAATAGACAACCAGAAATGGACTGCATATTTCTATGTAGACATATTTCTGTGAAAAGAAACAAAAGTACCTTGCATAACTGATACTAAATGAGTATGCAATGTATAGAATATCATCTGAAAATGTTTTTATTGTAAAGCATCTATATTTCAATTTCTTTTTCAAACTGTTGACAAGGCTCTAGCATATTTTGAGTTTGGGAGAGGAAGAAAAAACTGTAGCAGGAATGCAATTACTGGAATTACAGAAATGCAGTAATTAGTGATAGGATTTTTTTTCTTCCAATATCACCTTAGAGAAGCGGACAGAACCTTGAGGGTGGGTTCTATCCTCACTCCTACTCTGTTGCTGATAGTACCTTTCACTTCTCACTTTTCATTATCATTTTATGTTTCAATTACTTCAATATTTGTTCATTGTCTGTCCTTCCCACCACAATTTAAGGTCCATGAGGATGAGAGCTTTCTCCCATCTTTTTCACCTCTGGATCGCAAAGCCTAAAACAGAGCTTGGCATAGTGTAAGTCCTACAAAAGCATTTGTTTAATGAATGAATGGATATTTAATTTCAACTTGTGAATTAAGATGTTGCATGAAATTACTAGTACAGCTGAAAATTACCTCAAAGCTTCCTTTAAAACTTCTATTTGGTTCCAGATTCTTTCTCTGATACAGGTAAAAACTTATTTTAATAGGTTTAATTTATTTTTTAAAATTTTTTAAAGATTTTATTTACTAATTTGACAGACAGAGATCACAAGTAGGCAGAGAGACAGGCAGAGAGAAAGTGGGAAGCAGGTCCCCCACCAAGCAGAGAGCCCAATGCGGGGCTCGATCCCAGGACCCTGAGATCACAACCCGGGCCAAAAGCAGAGGCTTAACCCACTGAGCCACCTAGGTGCCCCTAATTTTAATAGGTTTAAATTGTATAACTTAATTGTCATAAACTTCTAAAAACCCACCAAAAGGTATGTTCTCTAAAGAGTGTGTTACTATATTCATAGAGATAATTTTCCTACAATTGTTCTAAATTTCAGGTGATACAAAAAGGAGTGAAAGAATTATCCATAATAAGGAACAGGCCACAGAGGTGAAAAAGTTAGACTCAGAATGATTCTTGCAAGGTCTTTATTATACTCTTTACAGAAATAGCTCACTAACCCAATTAAAATCCCCAATCTATGATATTCAAGGTGATTTCCTACTTAGTGGTTGATGGCTGGTTTCTACTGTCTTTCACACTACATTTGGTTCCTGAAGGAGAAAAACATTCATATGGTTGAACACAGAAGAACAATGGGAAAAAATAAAAATGAGGAGTCCTTAGGAAGCATCTGACAGGAAGAATAATATGAGGAGACAGCAAGGTCTGGAGCAAAATGTCAGTCATGAATGATTGTATCTGTCCCTTGGCACACTGCTGTTCATGAGAGTTGATAATGATTCAATGCAAACAGAAGAGCAACATTTTATGACAAAATTATTAGACGTAACTCAGTTTGCTGTCTTCCTTGAGGGGTGGGGAATAATGGCAGAGAAAATAAAACAGATATATATGTGTGTACAACAACCAATGTGTACAAATGAATAGCAAACTTCAAGCTAAGATCCTTGTACAAATTTTTCTTCACAAAGGGACACCAGTATACATTGTTTATAAAATGTGAATAAAAATCTTTCGGTAGAGTGTTAAAAGTCATATTTGCAATTCAAATTCCTCTAAGAATCAATACTAGGTAATAAACACAAAATTCAATGTACAAAGGTGCTACTACTCAGGAAAGTATATATTATGTATATATAAAGAATGGGAGGATTTTCTTGCTTGAATACATCACTGGATTCCCCAAAATAGGAATGTCTGGTATTTAACAGACAAGTAAAAAATACCCAAACTTCTATTCTCAGAGTATAATAATGAAATAAAAAGATACATTGAAAAAAGATTACAAACCTAAGATATGAAAACAAAGATGAAAGACCATACAAGTATAAGAATTAAGTCAATAACAAAAGAGATAAGACTAGCCATTAATTCACAAAGGATAGGAATTAAATAAGATAAACATGGTTTATTAATTAAAGATTAAAATGCCAACTTCATAAAATGAATTGATCATTTTTCTACTTGTTTAACCCTTATATTGAGCATTGACTCTAAGTCAGGCATTCTTCCATTTGCTGATAAATTGTTACAATGATAGAAATAAAACTTCAAGTTTCTTTTTGCAGAAGCTCAAAGGAGACATGTTTAAATTGCTAACTACATTTTAATATTCCCTGATGCATGTGAAGAAAGTAATGAAATCCGAATAGATATGATTCACATGAATGCTGTATTTTAATTTCAATCAATTATTATTAGGTTTCTTTTATATGCCATTAATTCAGCTGAGTGTTGAGAAGAAAAATAAGTTATTATTTAAATGGCTCACAAACCAAAGGGAAGAAAAACACCATATACGTCGCATTCGAGTGTGAGCTAATTCCATTACATCATGGAACATGGCATAGTGCTTTGGTGGGGGTTGCAGTGAGATGACGGTCTACTTGAAATTAACAGGATACATTAAAGGGTGTAGCATTTGAATTGGGCCTTGAAACTCAGCGAGAGACCAAAGTACGTCAACTATAATGGGAACATTCCAAGCAAAGAGTACCACACGATTAAAGGCACTGGCATACAGAAGTGTTTGATTATTTGGGGCCCTGAATTGTTTGATGCAATTAGAATTTCTAAAGTGCGTTAAAGACTGAAGAGTCAAGATTAGGCATACAGACATACAGACCAGGGTCATGTTATGGAAAGTGTCTTTAATGCCATTGTGAGTATTTAAGAATCAGTCCTATAACCAATCAGAAGCCACTGGCAGCTGATAAGTAATGGAGCAACATAGCGAGACTGCTTCCTTGGTAGCCCGAAACTAGGACCTAGAAATCATACAAAGACTGTTGAAAATATGAAGGAAAAATATATAGGACAGAGTTCAGAAAATTTAGGGCTACACAATTTATGAGAAGAAGCTCGTGCTTAAAGATCAGGTTCTGGATACAGATCAACTTTGGAATTTTAGTTACATCACTTACTAGTGTGTGACTTTGGGCAGGTGGCCCCGTTCACTTAGCCCTCTCCTTCCTTAGCTGTGAAGTGGCAATGACAGCAATACTCATTCACAGTCTGTGATTTCAACCCTTTGTGATAAATGTGCTTTTTAATTCAGAATTTTTCAGACTTTAGGAAGACATTACAGTACACCTACCCTATTTTAGGTGTATATCCAGCAAGTTTGTACTATCGATTCCACAACAAGATATATGAATACTTCCGAAGTAAAACATGACTATTTTTGTTCAGTGGAATCAATCAAGACTAGCAATAGCCTCTTCTAGTTTTTGTCAGGTCTTGATGTCAAATGAGTAAAAAATGTTGTTTTTAATTTTCAGAGTGTTTTAGATTTTTGAATTTAAAATTGGACAGGGAAGTGTGGACCTATAGCATCCAACACCTAAGACTGAAATGATTAAAAGAGATAATATATATAAAGGAAATTGAAGATCACCTAGCACATGGGAAACAATCCTCTGAGGATAGGGATGGGTGTGGTGGGCATGATGGAGAAGAGGCAGAGATTAGGAGAATAAGGAGATCTTGGGATCACCATGAGATAGAAAAGAATGTTTAGTACTTTTAGAAATAAAATGATAGAAGGTAGTAATCAGAGATTAGAATTTCAGAGTTAATAAGAGCAATTTCAGGTAAACAAAAAATTTTGAGCAGCTGCCTGGCTATGAAGTTTGAAGAGAAGGGAAAAGAGGAAGGAGATAAACATATACCTGTATTTTAGAAAGAAGGAATACCTTTGATGAAAATCACCAAATATGGAGCCTGCAGTGAATGCCAGCTAAATCTCTTAGAGACCATCTACTCGTGTCCAGATTACCAAAGCCTCTTTCCCCACACCAAGAAGACAAGAAGGCAGAAAGGGAAAGTGATGTGGGGTCAGACTCTTTATTCTGTCCACAAGGTGGGGACGTTGACTTAGAACAGTTGACAATGGTCAGAGATTCTGGACAAGTTGTGAGAAAGAATTGTCAAGCATTTACAACTCCTGATGCTTCTAGTTCAGGAAATTATTGCACGTGATTTGATATTTGGTCTGCTTGTATATGTATATGAGTAGTTATAGTTAGTGTGTGTGTGTGTGTGTGTGTGTGTGTGTGTATCTTATTGGGATGAATTCCTTCATGGGAAATTCCATGTCTTATTTCTGTGTTCCTCAATCATAGATGCCATATAAAATATCTCCTATACAGAAGATAATTGAACCTTTTATTTCCTTTCTTATACATATATACCATATATAGATTATAATAGTATTAACATAGTAATTACAGTAATACCTATAATTATTCTGGGGTCTTAGATACGGTCTTATAATGCTAAAAACAACCCTGAAATTACCTATTAATAATTCACTTCATAAATAAGAACACTGAGTCTCAGTAGTTGGGAAACTTGAAGCTGAGAACACACAGCAAGCAATTTAAGGGCAGAACAGAGACTGAACTCAGGTTTGTCTGACTCTAATGCCCATGCTTCCGACTACTACCTGGAACTAGAGGGCTCTGCTAACATAGGTCATCTGTAAGACATGGTTTATGCCCCTGCTAAACCACATGTATTATTTCTGTTTAAAAACTGAACAACACTCGCTCTATAATTTATTATCAGGACATTTAACTGCTGAAATGCTAGAATAAGAACCATAAATGAAAGTGATTTGGTTTAGCCTTTAATTTTATCTATCTATATATATATATGATTGAATATATGTATACATACATACATATACACAAACACACACAAAATATGAGAGCCATAGTAAGGTTTAAGAGCATAAAAGAGCTGTATGCATTCCTTAAAGTCTTGGGCAACATCACTGAGACCTGAATGTCCATTAGTGGTGGGTTAATTACTCAGCAATAAAAGGCAAGAAATTTACTAGGGACAAGAACACTACATGTAAGGAATAATTATTGCGCTTATTTACTCCTGTTTTTGTTCCAGGGATTAGAAATGATGATGCTAGAGTATAACAAGATAAAACTAAGTGATAATAAGGTGGTTAAGAAAAACTTATGGTAAAAATTAAGCAGACCCTAGTACACTGACCTAGATGTCGGCCATGAAATTCCTCATGACTACATTCATTAGTGAAAAGAAGCTGCAAATAGACACACACACACACACACCAGGAAGATTAGAAAAGCATTATGTGAATATATTAAAAGAATAAAATTGATAGAAAGTTCTATCCATAAATTTGAGATGCCAAAGTTTCTTCTCATTTATCAAAGACTGAAAATTCCAAAACTGCCCGTGGGCTTAGCAGAAAAACAACAATGAGTGATGTCTTCCATGAGACTTGTATGGGAGGGCAATGCGGCTTTTTCTCGGTATTTCTCACCCCTTAAACCACACGGTCAGTGACAGAGAAACTACAACCTCTCACTACTTTCAAATCTGACTCAAGTATATTTATTTTAAGCTCAGTGGAGCGTAACAGAAATAACCCAGTTCTTTACTAATTAGACATGTTTTTAACCATCATGAACCTCCCTTTCTTTATGTAAAAAATGGAAACTGTCATATTTACCCTGTGTTTTGTGACAATTAGAGATTGAGCATTTAAAGCTGCTAACACAATGCCTGGCATGTAGGACACACAAATATTTTACCAGTATCTTCATGCATGAATATTGAACATTATTAATAGTACATTAAAAATGTATTTCTAGGGGCACCTGGGTGGCTCAGTGAGTTAAGACTCCGCCTTCCACTCGGGTCATGATCTCGGGGTCCTGGGATCAAGCCCCATGTTGGGCTCTCTGCTCAATAGGAAGCCTGCTTCCTCCCCTCTCTCTCTGCCTGCCTCTCTGGCTACTTGTGATCTCTGTCAAATAAATAAATAAAATCTTTTAAAAAAGTATTTGTAAAATATAAATAATTATTTAAACAAGGTCATCCCTCGTCCAATTTTCTTTCTGGTGGGATATTTTGGGAGAGAGAGGAAGAAAAATAAAAATGAGAAAAACAGATACAAATACATCAATATGAGATACATAGATCTCTTCAGTCTCCGGGACTAGATTAGTGCCCTAGCATTCCTGGGGCGGGGTGGGGGGGGCTCGGGAACGAGCTGGTACCTCACACTGGAAGGACACTCTATGGACAGAACTGTTACCCTACAATCATCCTCCCGCACAATGCCCTGGACCACAGAGGTCTGCACATTCATCCTGTCAAAGTCCTGCCAAATGTCCACTGGAGATCTTTTCCCTCTTCCTTCCTTCTGTAGTTCTAATCATGCCCGGGTCATGCATGCAGGTCTTTTAATACAACAGACCGACGAGGCTCGGGTCCTTCACTTCTGCTCCAGGCTTGCGGTCCACTACAGCCCGGTAAGAAGTCATAACCTCCCTCTGATGGCACATTCATGCGGATCCAGGGAAAACATACGTATGTGCTGGCCTGTATACACACACCTGTACACACAGACACGGGTATGTATAGCTACCCTGCCATGTGTATACACACCAGCGTATCTGCCTCTACGGCCAGACTGTGTATGTGCGCATGTGCACACATACGTATACCCACCAGAACACCTTCCACGCTCCCGCTCTCGAGAGCCATTCTCTTTAAAGGAGAGATCGTGAATAACGGGTGAAGACCAAACTGAGGCAAAATCAAAATAAGCTGCCAAGATTCTATTATGTAGTCTAAGACTGTTTTTTAAGGGCCCATAAAAAGATTGGGAGTTTACACTGTCATTGAAAAGCTGTCTTAGAGCAGATCACTATTGTCTTGGAAAATCACTCCGGCAGATGAAGAAACAGAAGACATAGCCCCTAATCATCTTTTAATGATGTGGTTAAATATACAACTACAGTATTTAAAAAGACAAACCCCAAAGTAATTCATGTCAACCACTGGTATCTTTTTGGAAAGTGGTTCTCTTGTTCCAACCCTACCTTCTTCCCCTTTGTTGCATTTTTCTCCTCCCCGCCCCCACTCTTGGAATCTCTTCATATCCAGTTTTAAAGAGCCACCCATTTTCACCTACAGCCCCCCAATTTTCTGACATCTGATGTTAATCTGGTTGCTGGCATCTGCTGCCAACTAAACTCAGCTCGGATTTTTATCGCTTTTGGACAATGGCCATTTCAAGTCTTAGAGAGCATGAACTTGTGATTTTTATGGCAAATGTTAATACTTAACACCAAACACAACTGGAGGAGTTTCTGAACAGAAGAGCAGGTAAGAGTGAATTTTTCATTTCACAAGACCAACAAATCAATCTCTATAATATTTTAATCATATACTCATAATGACATTAGCTTTGATTTTTGAAATGCCCCTGTAAAGAGGCAGATCTCAGGGTAATGTATGTTTGTGTGAGGGACAATCAGTAATGTCTCTTTTGTACCGCTTGAGCTGAAATCAGTTAAGATTTAAGGAACAATTAATTGGCCTAATTCCAGAAATATGAGCTGGACTTCCATACTCCCAGTTCAATTCATTTAATTAAGCATATATTCCAAACAAATAGGTTTGGTTTTTTTTTTTTTTTTGCTCTATTTTAGACTTCACATGTTACATCAATCTCTTCTTAGACTGGCTTCATTTATATCTTTACATGTCATCCCTAATTAGATCAATACTTCCCATAAATTATTCACATGACATAATCATCTCCTTTCGTTCTTGGGATATTGGTCAGCTTCCTTCTCTGTCACACTGTGTTCATTGGTAGGATGGCTGTCCTTATGCTGATTGAAATCAGATTCCCGGCTGTGTCCCGGCCTTCGTAAACAGCAGAACCAAGTGCCTCAGGGTGACATTCAGCTGCCAATGATACAAGTTTCCTTTCGTCTTTGTCAGTAGTTAGGTTCTGGGCATCACATGCGTGGAAGGAATGCACTACCTTCCTTCCATGGCCCCAATTTGATTTCTCCTCTCTTCCTTCTTGGCAATAGGGTCAGTTGGTTGTCTCATGTCTTTATACGGATGACGACCTGCCATTGGGGTCTCTTAATACTCTGATATTCTGTGGGTACTCAAAGTGGGTACTCAAAGTGCCACCTGTCCTACATTTTGTGCAAGCAGGATACTTTTGACTTAATGCATTTAGTCTAAACCCTGATATCATCATTTGCGTAGAGTACTTCATTGTAGGGTGTTTGTTTTTGGCCATTTTAGTTTCGTGTTAACTCTGAAGCCTAATATTCCTTAATCACGGTCATTTGAGTTGAAATAGACTACCTTAAAGGTAGTAGAAATAATTATTATGGTATATGTTCATAGAGTTCGTTGTAATAAAGTTCTGTCACCAACAGAAGAGATTTAGAGTAAAACTTAGTAAGTAGGATTGCATTTTACACGGAATGGCAAGGTTATAAAATATGTAGACCTATGCTTTGTTAAAACAATACAAACAATTACCACCTTATAAAATCTACTAAGCCAGATTTCACTGAACCTCAAATAGCAATCACTAGGCTTCACAAAACTTCTTCAATTGGAATGAGCACATTATTTTCTGACTGAATCCTCTCATTCTTTCCATCCTAAGGGGCCTCTTCCAACCTGACAGCATAACCCTGTAGCCATTGAATATAGAGTGAGTGCTGCAAGGGCTTGAGAAGCTCATCTGGGATTTCACTGCTTAGGAGAAGATTAGTTATGATCATGACAAGTGAGGGAAGAGCCTGGTTAATGATGGAACTGCCCTAAAGTGGAAAGAAGGAGTGCAGACTCAAACTACTCCTCTTGGGGGTATACTTGAAGCCCAAGAGTGAAGAATGAGAATGCTATCATTATTCCACACTTTGCATTTCTCACAGAAATTTCCAGGCCAATTAGTGAGGCTTCATAAACTTCCCACATTGGAGGGACAATGAAAACCCAGACAAATAAACTTTAGGAAAGAATTCTAGACAGGAAGTGAAATCTGGCTTAGGAGATTATAGGATATAGTAATTACTCTACATTGTTTCCATAAACTATAGATCCAGAGTATTCTACATTTTAGCATTAGGTATAAAAATGCAATCCTCATTTGTTAAATTTGTTAGTATAAATCTGTGTCTTTGGAGCCAGAAAGCAATTACCACTCTATGCACAAATATCATGGGGTAATAATTATTTTCATCATTCTTAAATTCTAACGTGTTATCTTGTAAGCCTTCAGGTTTTAATTCATGACTTCTCCAAATATCATAGGTTTTCCTGTTGTAGTCTATGTGTTGCTATGTTTATTTTCTATATATGACATTTTTAATATCTAAAAGATATTTATCTTGCTAATACTTTTATTATTTTTTTGAAATTCATTTCTCATGCATTGATTACTATGTTCTGGCATAAGGGTATTTTATTGATCATAAAATTGCAAAGATATTGCATAGTGGCATTCCATCTCAGGGTTTCAGTCAATTTTACTGAATATTATTAGTGCCAACATGAGGTGAGAAAAGAAAGTAAATGGAGCAGAGCCCACATAGAAACAGTAAGATTTCTTTAAAGGTTAAAGAAATGGATTTCCCTTCTCAAAGTCACTTCCTGGAAGAAAGGTTGTTTTTCTGCACCAGTATTTTTATGAGCTTTCCAAAGAATTTTGTTCACTACTGGGATCATTCACTGCTCTTTGTTGTGTTTTAATTATATTTTGTTGCATCATCAAAGGCAATTTGCTACAGATGGGTCCAGTCATATGCTCCTTCCATCCTTCTTCTTGGCACAAACATACTAACTTTGGCTCTGGTCTTTGAAATCCCTGTAACTAAGCCAAACTTTCTACATGTCTTTCAAGTTGAGGGTTTTAACCCTGTCCTGTTTTAAAAGAAAGAAAAGATGCAGTAACAGTCTGTCTTTGAAGACTGGGAGGAATATGATGAATTATAAAAATCTTTTTTATGTATATCTGACAAGCCAAAACTCTGAGAGTAGGGAAAAAAGATTGGTGATATTTCTAACCATATTCATTTGAGAAGGATATAGATAACATATAGGATATGTTAACTAGAGCAGCAATTAATCACTGGTGCATTTGGTCAAATTTGCAATGATAAAGTGTGTTTCTTTCTTATACTCTTCAGTGTGTAAAGCTTTTAAACTTTCTCTAACCCTGGAGTAATTATCCAGGGACATAGTAATTATAAGACTTTGGTGTCTGTAATGTCTTGTACTTATTTCACTGTGGCCTCTAACCAAGAATTAAAAGTGCCCTCTTTTAAGATTGCCTTGTCCCACAATGACCCCAAGGGAATTGGGTATTACTTGGTATTCCTTATTTAACTTAGTGAGTTTCTTTGCGTATCTCCAAAGCCAGCATTATAATGTCAGTGCTTCAGATCAGAGTGCATTAGACAGCCAGGGTTCAAATCCTGGTTCTCATTAGCAGAATTTCTGCAATGTAGTGTGTTGCTTTAAAACACACATGCACGTGCACACACACACACACACACACACACCAGAAACATCTACAGTGACAGAAAAAGATAACAAGAGTTATTATTGTTTTGACAGATGTGGAAAGGAATCCCTTTGAGACAGATGACAAAAGCACAAGATCTTTCCCATTAGCTTACCTACCTGTGTCCCACCACTAATCCACAGTGGACCAACAGATAGAGCCCTTCTCTAATTATAACAGAGGATACTCAGGCAAATTATGTGAGCGAAACAAAAATGAATGAAAAATGAAAGAAAAGTACTCCCCCACCCCTTTTAAGAAAGTTGAATGTACATAGTTGACACTGGTAGTAAAGATGATTTCACACCCCTGTACACTTCGTAGTTTCTCCCAGGAGGGATGTTGTGAGCCCCTTTGGTGATATCACTGCCCCTTTTGCACTACATTTGTTGTTTAGATCTCCATCCCTGAAAATTTCTGCAAAGAAAATGTATTCTTTTGTTTCATAATATTGCTACCCAACATGGATGGCAAAGATCCGATCCAGGCAAAGAGAATAAATGCAGAGAAGACTGTTAGAGACACAACAATAATAGGGCTTTAAAAAACAATACGCTTGGGGCACCAGGGTGGCCCAGTGGGTTAGAGCTTCTGCCTTTGGCTCAGGTCATGATCTCAGGGTCCTGGGCTGGGATCAAACCCTGCATCGGGCTCTCTGCTCAGCAAGGAGCCTGCTTTCCCTCCACCACCTGCCTCTCTGCCTACTTGTGATCTCTTTGTCATAAATAAATAAAATCTTAAAAACAACAACAACAACATGCTCCATTACTAGCTGAAACTTGATGAAATGACCTGTAACCCAAACCATGGTTCGTTGATGAACATTAGTTAAATAGAGATGACTTTAAAGGAAACTTATTTTTCTCTTTTTCATATCTGATAAAGAAAACAGTGACTCCACAAATAAGATATGATGGAAACAAATATGTGATAGCTCTTCTTTCTGCAGGTAACTTTTATCTTTACATTTAATAGAGAGCAAGGAAAGTAACACCTTACTTTAGGACTTCCTGTTTTCCTCTTCCTAATAACAGCATTGTATTTAGTCCATTGATTCATTCAGTAAGTATTCATCATGCCTGGTTCTAGGCCTATGAATAAGGAAAGCTATCTGTCTTAAGGAGCTCAGAGACTACGGGAGAAGATATAATATAAAATACTACAAACTGCTAAGATTGAAGTATGAGCAAAGTGCAAAGGCCACTTGTTTTTTTATTAATTTTTTATTTTTTATTGACATATAATGTATTATTAGCCCCAGGGGTACAGGTCTTGGCTGGAATATTTCATGGTAGTGGTGATAGAGAATTAGTTTTGAAGAGTAAGAGGAATTTTTTTTTTCCTCATTTGAAGTAAGGAAGATCATTCTGAAAGGGCCATGCATAAAACTATGAAAACCACAGAGGAACATGCATTACTGAGAGAAATGTAAGTATTAATAGACTGGAATGGCTAGAGTGTAGACCTTGTGGGACTCAGCTGGCAGTGGAGGGAGGTGGGAAAACAAAGCAGTTAGCTGGAAAAGGTTGTACATATTGAAACCATTTGAGTTCATCCTCGA
Source organism: Mellivora capensis (assembly GCA_004024625.1). Lineage (NCBI taxonomy): Eukaryota > Metazoa > Chordata > Mammalia > Carnivora > Mustelidae > Mellivora > Mellivora capensis. Next base: position 41,492 of record PISX010015999.1, read on the forward strand.
GGGTAACAGGAGTCCGCCAAACGATCTTGAATAATGAAACATGAATGTGAAATGATCACATATGTGTTTCAGAATCCTACTTTTTGTGGATTGATAAAGGAGGCAAAAGACACAGAGACCATTAGCCTAGCTGGTTAAGGACATGTGAAGATAGAATGTTAGAGAGGCCAATCCCACAGTTCCTGTGTGATAAGGGGCCTGAACTGAGATGTTGGCCATCAAGAAAGGAGGAAGTCATAAAACGTTTATGGTTAAACTAGGAGGAAATCATGATCAATTTATTTTGAGAAAGGAAATATACCATTTTTTTCTTACATTTATGGATAAGAACATGTTCTCTATATGACTCTGAAAAGAAGCTTTTCATCATGTTTAACATATAGAATATGACAAGTCTTCATTTTGCAGTGATTTCAGTAATCAGAAATATACCTAAGGAAAGCCATATGACCATACTAGGTTAGCTATCATCCTACTCTAGAACAGCGAGAGTAAACAACTTGGACATCATGGAAGGCCCTAGAAGCCCACATTTATTATAATTTTTACCACATGTTAGACACTACAGTGGGTGTTGGAGTGCATTCAAAGAACAAACCCTTAACCCCAACCTCCAAAACACTTATGCCAAAATTCCAAAGAAAATATAAAACATACCTAAAAATAGTGGATTATGTTAAAAATTATAAACTTTTACTTTATTCTTAGTGTGGAATCTTGTAAAGTATGACATTAATGTTTGAAAGCAATGAACATGTGTGCATACGGATGCTTATCCATCTGTCTATATTATCTAGCTAGCTGACTATCTCTCTCAAGCTCTGATATTGTGATAGTTATCAGCACATATTTGTGCATGAAGATCTACTTTTATCCTAAATCTTTGCATTGTTTGTGATGATGATACTCATGGGTTCATGCATATACAACTGTTAAGACCTCTCTTAGGTGAATCTATTTGCCTCAAGAGAAATGAATCCAGAGGGCAGGGGTCTATGCATGCATGTGTTTGCTGTTGTAACCCCAGGGCCAAGCACGTTATAGGTACTTGGTAAACATTTGTTGAAAGACAAGGAAATGATAATTAACACGACATTACATATTTATATGATGTGATATGAAGTGTAAATATACATATCTATCATACCATATCTATAACTTTGAATTGAGAACCCTACACTCTACATCGTGGTGAAGAAATGAATAAAAATAGCAGTAAAAATAACTGCACTGGGCATAAATGAAAAAGAATGGTGTCAATCTAGGAAAAGCATTTTGTATTCATTTATATGGAAGCACATTCTATCCACCTGAAAATGTTACATGTATTTAAGACATAGTTTTAGATATTTTTGTTTATGTAAGTTATTATAGAAAGGTTAATTAACTGTATTTAGAAGTAAATTTGTTTCACTGCCCAGAGCAAAGATTGAATTTATTTTACAGAGATTATTCCTCCTGCCATATTGATACATTAATTGAAGTCAATGAGTACTAAGCGTCAAATAGCTCCTTCCTCTTGTGTCATATGTCATGACAAATATAAAGGTGTGAAATACAATTTCAAAACTGAGTACTTAACAACCACTCTGGGGAATATAAATCATGCATAGATGAAGCTATTATAAAAATAAGGGAGCATTAAAGCAGGCACCAAAATCAAAGTTTCATCTGGGTATATTAAACTTACTGGGTAAATTGAACTTGAATTCACTAGACAGTTTGATGTGAGACAAGTAATAAAATAGTGGACACTTAACCTATATGAAAGGATGAAATAACATAAGGAGGCATGAAGAGAAAAACATAGGGAAGCAATGATCCTGTCCTGAGGTCAGCCAGTATTTTACAAGTTGAGCAGAAACAGAAGAGTCTGGAAAAGGATGTGAAAGGAAAAGAAAGGAGTTAGAGTAAAGCCATTAAGGTAGAGCATCCCATAAGCTAAGAAAAGCAAAATAAAGTGTTTCTAAGCAGGGATGGACACAGATGTCGAATACTGCTGAGCAGCCAAGCAATTTGGGCACAGAAAAGTGTTATTGGCTTTAGTGAGATAAAGCTGGTAACCTTTCCAAGAGAAGATTCAGTGAAGTTTTGAGAGGTGAACACAAATTGAAGAAGTGAGAGCAGGGAAGCTGAATAAAGACATGGTAATTGCAGTAAGGAATGAGAGAGGTAAAGGATTTTTAGAAGACCTTTGCACACCGACCTGATGCATTGAGATGGTAAGACTGAAAACACAGGAGAAAAGACAGGGTTAAGGAGGCAAACACAGAAGGAGAGAGGGCTCCTGGGCAGCTCACTAGGATAAGCCTCTGCCCTTGGCTCAGGTCATGATCCCAGGGTCCTGGGATCCAGCCCTGCTTGGGGTTCCCTGATCAGAGGAGAGTTTCCTTCTCACGCTCCCTCTGGAGCTACCCGGCTCAAGCTTGTGCCGGTGCTCTCTCTCTCTCTCTCTCTCTCTCTCAAGATCTTAAAAAAAAAAAAAAAAAAAAAGGAAGAAGAAGAAGGAGAGAGATTACAATCCAGAGAATGCATGGATGGTAACCAGAGGTCCCATATGGGACAAGGATGTGAATTTTGGTTACTGCCAAAGCTGCAAGAGCGATTTAGCGAGAATTACAGATTCCAATTTTCCTGTTATTCACCTGGGCATGAGGCACTGCTGAATATATATGAGCAAACAAGGAGTGTCAGAAGGTATGTCAATGCAGATTAATCCGGTAGTGGTTATCAGGCAGCCAGCCTCCCAGCTGGGCCCCCAACCCCCACCTGGCTGGTAAAAGACACTGTGACTTCTGCCTCATTCCCTTAGGCAAATTAGTTGTCAGGCAACCAGTGCTTTCTTACAAACAGACAATTTGTTTACAGCCAGAAGCAAGCCACAAGACTCTCCTTAGATTCTTGTCTCTTAAAAGTCTAATTCATTTAGTAAATGAGTAGCTGTGTGTCTCTCTTTACCAAGTCCAATTCCTGATGCTCGGAATTCATCTATGAAAGAGACAAAAAATCCCTGACCACTTTGAAACAAGTTAACTGTTCAGAGATCATAAAGACCATAAGCATACCCTTTCCTACTGTCAGTATTACAGTGTTTTTCACTTCTTAAAATTCTTTTAGTATGTCCATTAAATATGAAAACTATCCTAGGATCTTTTAAAAAATAGTTATCATGTGGAAGTCTACAGAAATGATCTACTCCCTAAGATCTATTTCTTAAAAGAGCACATTCAATGAGCTACAAAAACAAAAAATAAATAAAGAAACAGCCATTAAGATGGTCTGGTACTTTGTGTATGTACTATTAAAAAAAATTCTAATTTCCTCTCTGATCAACATATAGAAATAGCATGTTGATTGCCATTTATCATGCTTAAATATGTGAATTAACTCCATTAGCATGAAGACAGTGTAATAATACATTATTTATGAAAATACAAATCATCTTAACTAATAGACTCTCAAAAATTAGAGAGATTATGGCTTTAAATTATTGATTTTGTCTAATAAGTCAGAAAGGGAGTCGTAATATCATTTACTATTCTTTTTTAAGATTTTATTTATTCATTTGAGAGAGAGATGCAGAGAGAGAGAGAGAATGAGCAGGAGGAGAAGCAGAGGGAGGGGGAGAAGCAGGCTCCCCACTGACCAGGAGCCCAATGTGGGGCTCAATCCAAGGATCCCAGGATCATGACCTGAGCTGAAGGCAGACGTTTATCCATCTGAGCCACCCAGGTGCACCTCTAACTAGTTTTTGAGAAGTTTATGCAACCAACCTTCATTTAAATGAGTACAGATCTTATACTGATTTGAAGGTCTGATCAATTCCCTAGTAGAAAAATCCTTTTATGGCTGTATGTCACTAGTATGTGTGCTTTAGCTCGTTGGCCATCTATGTGGGTGGCTATTAAGGCTCTTATCACCCGCCCCCCCAAGTCCTGCATACACTGTCCATGCCCTGTTAGGCATCCTTTAAGTTTAGCTGTTTGACTCAGCAGCCTGGGTGAGCTACCTTCCCATACCCACAGTACCTGATTCAGAGGCCCTCTTCCTGTTCCAATCTTACTGCTTTGGTTTTGAGGATATAATGTTATTTTGGGAAGAGGCCATAGAGCTCCACAACCAAATGCTTAAAGCAGTTCAACTGAACCTTCAGAACATCTTATGTCCTACTGTTTAGTGGATAAATGCCTCTGGGGTAGGACAATTAAAACGTGGAGCTGGGAAGTGCCAGGATATGAGTTCTCAGGGAGGGACACCTGTCCGTTAAAGGGGCAGTAACATCATTGTGAAGACCCGGGACCCTAAGCTCAGATACTTTCCAGTTAAAGACTGAAGTCCAGTCGGAGATACAAAGTGAAACAAACAATTATGTAATAGAAACAAGAAGATTGATGAGTCAGAAAGGCTCTTCCCCTAAGGAAGTAAGCAAATAATAATAAGGAAAATATAACAAAATAAAATAGAGAAAATTAATCCAAAGGAGAATTAGAAGAACTTTTAACCATGAAAGATTAGGAGAGGCAGTCAGTTAGAAAGTTTGGTGCTCTCAAATAAAAACATTTGCTTTAATTATAATTCAAATAAATAAAATGAACTTAACTGTTAGTGTTGGCAATCTACAAATACCAAGGGAAAAAACTAAAAAGTATTAAAAGAAAATTAAATGAACAGAAAAGTACAATAACTGTTCAAGGACTCTGAGATTGCCCATGAATTCCCATTGGTCTCCATTTGTTTTATCACTCCCAAAATAAATTTAATTTTTCTCAATTGCTAACATCCAAAAGTAAATCTAAAAACTCATTTTACTCAAGGCATGTTTTCTATTTGGTTTAGCTATCTCTAATTCAACACATTTAAAAATTATTGCATCCACTGAAGGCTATTTTGTCTGTCCCATTTGCTTAATTATGCTTCTGGTGTTTACAAAAAACCAAAAAGATGTGTTCTATACCTATGCTTTTAACTTTAGATATAGAGCTACATTATAGTTTCAATAGGGTTTAATGGACTGGTTTCTGAAACAAACCATGATTTACAATATTGTTTCTATAGAAAAAAATGTGTTGCAAGTTCAAGCCACCTGATTTGTTGATCTTTTGGAAAATAAAACATCCATGCATCTGGGGCTGCCCAGCATTGATGTGAGGAAGGTTTGGTTGTGGGAAAGACTTGCAGTGTATTCAAGATGCTTTCTGCTGTTTTGCTATTTATGTAAGAAGTTATGCCATTTATACATTTTATAAGAAATTTCCTAAGTCCCACAACAGTCCAGAAAATTGCTAACCTACAGAGCTCTTGGGGGAATGGGTGGCTCAGAAGATGCTGATTACAACACTGATTGTCCACAGCTGTCACTACCTCTTTACGCTTCTCTTGCACACTGAAATTTACATCCTTTTCCCCTTTTCCCTTTTAGTACATTCCTGAGAGTAACCACCAAGTCTTTATCTCCCCCACCAGCGTCTTCCTCACTACAGCTACGTAATTCAACTGACATGCCCCATGTCCCATAAGCACTAAAACACAACCTAAAACTACCTCATCACCTTCCTTCCAAAATTAGTTTGATCCTCCTCGGACTTCCCGAATCTTCCCACTTGGAATTTTTATCCCGACCACTCAAATTCTAAACTTGGGAAATCTGTCCTTCTCTTCACCTGGCTTCCCAATTCCAAGTCACAAATCACTTATTTAACAATGTGTTTTAAAATCTTATCATATAGTATCCATCCTATTTGTGGCAAAATGGTTTATCAATAACTACTTTATGAGTTTTAAATTACACCTGAACAGACTTTGTTCTTTCTCCCCTTCACATGCATCCCATGTGCTACCATTAAAACTACCATCTAGAAGAGGAGTCGAGATTACTTATCCAGAGGACTAGTTCCTGGACACAGTATGTTATCATATAAAGGGTACAGATTCTAGAACTAGGAGAACTCAAAAAAAAAAAAAATTACTGACTAATGTACTACATTTAAAAGAAAATTAACCCAGAAGGAAGGAGTGGGAAGCAGTGGTGAAGAAAGAAACTGGTAAACATACTATTAAAAAAACCAAACCAAACCAAACCAAAACAAAAAATCCCCAACTCACTGGCTGCGGACTGGAGTAGAAAAAAAGGAGAAACTGGAGAATAGTAACCCCATAGATGGATGGAGACAGTTGGGAATGCAAATAAATGTTTTAAAAAATTCTTCTATTTTTCACGATTAAACGAGAAATAGTCCAATTGAA
>PISX010016000.1:0-47685 GCA_004024625.1 Mellivora capensis
AGTCTTTTGGGTTTTCCATATAAAGAATCATGTCATCTGCGACGAGAGAGAGTTTGAATTCAAAATCCAGCATCCGTTCCTGATTAAAACGCTTCAACGTATAGGGATAGAGGGAACATTCCTGAACTTCATAAAATCTATGAAAGACCTACAGCAATCATCATCCTCAATTGGAAAAAGCTCACAGCCTTTCCTTTGAGATCAGGAACACGACAAGAATGCCCACTGTCACCACTCATGTTCTACATATTATTAGTAGTCCTAGCAACAGCAATCAGACAACAAAGAGAAATAAAAGGTATCCAAATTGACAATGGATTTTTCAATTTTTTTGAGGGAGGCTTGGATGGCTATGTATTTCCCCCTTAGGAATGCCTTTGCTGTATCCCATAGGTTTTGGATCGAAGTGTCTTCATTCTCATTGGTTTCCATGATTTGTTTAAGTTCTTTGATTTCCTGTTTGATCCAAACATTCTTAAGCAAGGTATTCTTTAGCTTCCTGGTTTTTGAGTTCCTTTCAAACTTTTCCTTGTGATTGAGCTCCACTCTTAAAGCATTGTGATCTGAAAACATGCATGGAATAATCTCAGTCTTTTCATATCAGTTGAGTCCTGATTTGTGACCGAACATGTGGTCTATTCTGGAGAAGGTTCCATGTGTACTTGAGAATAATGAGTATTCTGTTGTTTTAGGGTGGAATGTTCTGTATATATCTATGAAGTCGATCTGGTCCATTGAGTGTTTCATTCAATGCTCTTGTTTCTTAATTGATTTTCTGCTTGGATGATCTGTTTATTACTGAGAGAGACGTGTTGAGATCTCCTACTATAAATGTATTCATATCTATATGACTCTTTACCTTGATTAACAGTTTTCTTATGTAATAGGCTGCTCCCATATTGGGGGCACAAATATTTACAATTGTTAGATATTCTTGATGGATAGTCCCTTTAAGAATGATGTTGTGTCCTTCTCTATCTCTGACTACAGTCTTTATTTTAAAATCTAGTTTATCTGATGTGAGAATCACCACCCCGGCTTTCTTTTGAGGCTCATTGGCATGAAAGACGCTTCTCCATCCCTTCACTTTCATCTGCGTGTATACTTAGGTTCTAAATGGGTCTCTGTTAGACAACATATGGATGGGTCCTGTCGTTTTATCCAATCTCCAACCCTGTGTAATTTTATGGGCGCATTTAGGCCATTCACATTGAGAGTGATTATTGATAGATACGTTTTTATCGACATCGTGTTACCTTTGAAGTCTTTCTTTCTGTAGTTTGTCTCTAAATTTCTGTTAAATAATATTCTTAGTGTTCTTCCTCTTTTATAGAACCCTCCTTAATATTTCCTGCAGTGTCAGCTTGGTGGTCCATACTCTTGTTAGGCTTGCCGGTCTTGGAATCTCTTTATCTCTCCATACATTTTGAACATCAGTCTTGCTAAATAAAGTATTCTTGGCTGCATATTCTTCTCATTTAGTGCCCTGAATATATCCTGCCAGCCCTTTCTGGCTTGCCAGGTTTCTGTGGACAAGTCTGATGTTATTCTGATGGGCTTTCCTCTGTATGTAAGGAGCTTCTTTGTCCTAGCTGCCTTCAAAAGGGCATGCCTACAAATATAATTATTCATTCTTTCAATTAAGTGTTTGGGGTCTTTTGAGAATCTATAATCTTGGGAGGAGACCATTCTACCTCTAGTACATGAACACTGGTTCCATTTGCAAGATCCGTTAAATTTTCATGGAGAACTTTTTCCACTATATCTTCTAGACTTCTTTGTCTCTCCTCCCCTTCAGGGATTCCAATAATTCTGATGTTGGAACGTTTCATGGCATCATTGATTTCCCTGATTCTGTTTTCATGGCTTCTAAGCTGTTTGTTCCAGGCTTCTTCCTGATCCTTTCTCTCTGTTTGTCCTCCAGATCACTAATTGTATCTTCTGTCTCATTTCCCCTAGCTTTTAGAGAATTTAGATTAGATTGGAACTCATTGAGTGCATTGTGAACATCATCCCTGTTGGCTTTCAGTTCTGCCCTAACATTGTGAACATCATCCCTGGTGGCTTTCAGTTCTGCACTAATCAATTCCGTTTGGTCATCCATGGCTTTCTCCAAGCTAGCTATTGCCTGGATAATTGTTAGCCTGAATTCCCTTTCCAAACTACTATCTATGTCGATAGCCATTAGCTCTGTTGCAGAGGGCCCATCCTCTGAATTTTTCTTCTTCTGGGCATTCCTTCTCCTACTAATTTTGGTGAGAGATGGCTGAATAGTTGTAGCTGGATGTATCGACCGTGATGCAGTCATGGTGCACCCTGGAACACTTCTGAGCAATCACGAGTCCCCACCTAAACGCAAGAAAAAAGAATAGAAAAAGAAAAAAAATAGAGAAAGACAGAGAGATAGGGAGAGACAGTAAAAAAGGGAAGATAAAAGAGAAAGCTCAGGGGCACCTGAGTGGCTCAATGGGTTAAGGCCTCTGCCTTTGGCTCAGGTCATGATCTCAGGGTCCTGGGATCGAGCCCCACATCGGGCTCTCTGCTCAGCGGGGAGCCTGCTTCCTCCTCTCTCTCTCTCTCTCTCTCTGCCTGCCTCTCTCCCTACTTGTGATCTCTGTCTGTCAAATAAATAAATACAATCTTTTTTTTTTTTTTTTTAAAGTGAAGGCTCAGCGCAAATGGGCCACAAGGGAAGATTTATGAAGTATGCAAACAAAAACAGACAAACAATAAAACTGATAAAAGTATGTGACAAGAGAGAAAATATATATATAAAAGCAATAAAAGAAAAGAACCTTGTCAAAAAGAACCCCAAGTATAAGATTTATATACTATCAGGACAAACACAAATACACAGAAACACTGGCGGGGGAAAAAGATGGGAGATTGCTTATAAATTCTCAGTGTGGGCAAGGAAGTTTATTTTGATTCTTCCTGGATGTATCATGATAACTTTGTTAAAGGATCCAACTTTCCTAAGATAAAAGCCGATTAAAAATTGGTTTACCTATAGGGGAAAGTGGATTACCTTGAAGTTTAAATCTATATGAATATTAAAAAAATAAAAATACAAAAAAGGAATAAACTAAACCAAACTAAGCTGAAACTTAAAAAAATGTAAAAAATAGAAAAGCAAAATGAAAACACGGGTATATATATCAAAAAGTTCAGGTTAAAAGGTTATTATGCAATTTGATGTACTGGACATCTCACTGTGATGGTAAATAGGTTAAAAATTTATATATATATATATACATATATATATATATATGTATATATATATATATAAATGAACCAGGATAGTGGGAATTAATTAAAAATAAAAGTTGTATCTATGAAGTATTGTTGGTTGTTCTCTTGTCATCTTTTATTTTCTTCTTTTTTTTTTTTCCTGGTTGTTTTTCTGGGGGAGGGGCCTGCCACGTGGGTTTTCAGGTAATGTTCCCTGAGTTAAGTCCTCCGGCCACTCTCAAGGGGGTGAGCTCTGAGGAAAGAGGTTTTTCAGGCTTTTGTTCTCTGGAGGTTTTTATATTTTTTTGTTCTTTTTTTTCTCTCACCTTGACAGCTTTTGATAGTTTTTGGAGATTTAGAGGAATATATACTGCACCCAGACTTCCCTCTCAGAGAGAAGCCTCAGTCTATTCCCCTCTGGCTGCTACAGAGCACATAAGTTCCCCCTTGGCCTCTGGCAGAGCAAGTTCTGAGTCGCGGTCCCTGGGGACACAGGAACTCCTGCTTATACCCAAAACCATGACAGCGGCAGCTGTCTCGGCAGCTCCAGACCACCAGAGAGGTTCCAAGCAGCAATCACACACTGAGATTTTCCCGCATTATTAATTCCTTTTTTTCTTTTTCAGAAAGAGATCACAAGTAGGCAGAGAGGCAGGCAGAGAGAGAGAGAGTGAAGCAGGCTCCCTGCTGAGAAGAGGGCCCTATGCTGGACTTGATCCCAGGACCCCGAGATCATGACCTGAGCCAAATGCAGAGGCCTTAACCCACTGAGTCACCCAGTCACCCACCACATTATTAATTCTTGTTCTACTTGAATTCAGCTTTTACATGAATTCTGCAAATCCATACCCTGTTTTGTTTAAGGATTTTCGAGATCGGACACTAAGACCCCATGAGAAACATCACCATGTACAGTCATAGACATTTAATGGCAATATAGGGATGAAAGTCCTGTGGACACATGCTTAATGAGATATATTTTCACTGAACATAGAAGGTAAGATGTCAACATGGAAGGAGGGAGGCCACAAGACCCTCATCCTGGTCCCAAGGGCTCAGCATGTCCATGAGTTTCCATTTCTCCAAGCCAGAAAAGCTCATGTCTTTTGAGCCAAGGATTCTGCTTCTAGCATTTTCTCCCAAGGAGGGAATGAGAAGTTGAAAAGTATTTATAACACTGTTCACAGAGGCTTCAGGGATGATGGCAAGGCCCTGAAGCCCACGGCCTTGCCCAAGGCCCACATACCTGTTCAGTGCCCCTTTGCAGTTACCATGGTCAGGCAGGTCATCCCCTTTCTCCCCCGGGTGCACAGGACATGCTCTCCTGGTATCCACCAGGCTGTTCGGCCCCTGTTTTCCACATCCATGATGGATCACTTTGGGAGGCTCTAACACACATAAGGGTGGAAGGAGCAAACATACACCTTCCTACCCTTCCTCCTTGCACCCATCCAAGGTTTTGTGAGAGGAGCAGACCTGCAGGGATATGCACATTGGGTTCTTCTTGTGTGGTGTTTCCAAGAATCCCCTTGCACAGAGCCTGACCCTTAGCACTTAACAGGCTCCCTTGGTCTCCACCCCCACCACCTGCTCACCCCAGCCACTGGGCAGCATTCCACCTGCCAGCATCCCCAGAATGCAATCCTGCACCCTAGCTAGCTAGCTTCCCTCTGTCCAAAACCCTGGTGCTGTCCTAGGCATCAGAAAGGAGACTTGATGGGGAGACACTTCCACTGCACCCATGTGCCTGAGTGTGCTCCATGCTACTCTCTCTGCCTTAGGGTTGTGGGGACGGGAGACTTCACACTGTGAACATTTTGCCCTGAGACACACCAACACTCCACTGCAGCACAGAGAATGGGGCCTGGATTCAGCCCCTTGGAGACCTGGCTGGCCGACGTGGGTGCCTGGGGCTGCCTGCCAAACTCCCTGTCCCTAGTCTTTTCCTATGAGCACTTGCCCTGGGCCCTGCAACTCCGGCTCTGCCTCCAGAGCACTGGGCCCTGAGTGCAGGCTGGCAACAGGCAATTAAATTGTCGCAGATTCCAACAGGCTGGTCCTGTGCTCCCCTCAACCCAACCCACGTGTTGACCAATGTGGGCCCAGGTGCCAGATAGAACTGGAGCCCCTGCCTTACTGCTCAGTCACAGGGGCATCTCTGAAGCAAGGCACTTCTTCCCCAAATAACCTGTCCCCAAGACCCCACCCCTGAATAATCCCTGGGGAGAGATGTACCTAGATGTCAACACAACATACACTCCAGGCATAGAATTTCACTCAGCCTCTTGTGGTACAAAGGTGGGTCAGAGGAGGATCCAGCACAACAACACAAAGAACACTTGAGTAGTGAGCAAATGTGTTTCTCCGAGGGAGGCAACTTTTCCAGATATCCTGCAACAGGCATGGTTGTCAGCCTACCTGTGCTCAGGTAAGAGCCCTGCTCTGACAAGGATGAGCAAGCCACAGACCAAGAGCACCTGTGCAGGTAAATGGAGCCAAATGCATTCTGGGTCCTTTCATTTTGTTGTTTAGATTTTGCTACAAAGCCCAGGGAGATATCACTTGGGCCTGGATGGGGGTGTGCGCTCAAGAGCACAGAATGCAAATGAGCCATATGTTCTACTCAACACCACTCCTAGGATAGGTCAGGTCAAGGTACTGCCCATGTGCTACCCTGTGACCTCAACAGGGCCATGGCACAGCCTGCTCCCTGGAGGTGGAAAGAACAGGGATGCAGTCCCTGAGCCACACAGTCTGAAGCTAGAACTCTAAGGAAACTATGCATGTGGACTGGTTGTTGCACAGAAACTGGCAGGCACTACACTGTCCCTGAAAGCCACCCAAGTCATGGCAGCATCAGAGGTGGGGTCCAGTGACTGCTCTGCATGCCAGATCACCCCTATTCTGTCCTGACTCAGACTTAAGCTGGAACCCCCGTGGTCCCTCGAAAGGGCCTCTGCTATGGTAGGCACTCATTCTATGTTTAGAGACCCTGTGGACAGTGAATGGTGGTAGACAGGCCCTGAGGCTCTGAATTTAACCCACCTCACAATACTCTGGGATGCCCAGCCCCCATACTCCTTCCCATCAATGTCTGTTGGTCAGTGAGTCGGAGGGCTGCATCAGCTGGAGTGGCGGCCTGGGATCCAGGGGCTCTGGGTCTCGGGTCTCCTCTAGAAAAATCAGCAAATAAGGACAGGAATTGCTCAAGCTATGACCAGGCAGAAAGACAAAGGACATGCCCAGGACTCTCAGCTGCAGAAGGGTTGTGAAGCTTGTCCTGGGACAGGAATACATGCCCAATTCCCCCGTGATGCCCACACAGCCTCTGTCTATAAGGTGCCTCCAGCACCTCAGTAAAAACTGTCCTGGGCCCACAGTAGAGGCAACAGGTTTGTTGTAAAATCCTTTCTTGTGGGTTGAACTGTGTTCTCCATAAAGATACCTCGGTGTCCTAACACCCAGCACCTGTGGATGCCACCTTGCATGGACACAGGCTTTTGCAGAGCTTGCCATTAAGAGGAGGTCATACTGGCAGGGGAGGGGCTAATCCAATGAATGGTTTCTTTTTTGGAGAGCAATTTGTTTTTAGTTTTCAAGGTTTTCAATGCACCTGACTTTTAATCCAGCAATTATGCTTCTAGAAATCTACCCAATATAAATGATTGCATATGCTGTATCCTGAGTTATGTAAATACAAGCTCAATCTAACAGTCTCCCCAAAACTCCAAAATAAAGTATCTACAGGTCTTTTCAGTGACACCCAATTCCAAGAGGACTACCTTCAAGTTTGCAGGTCACTAAGAGCAAAGCTGCTTCCAGATATAATAACAAATGTTGGACCAAGCAACAGATTATAACAGCTAATGATTTAGCTAATAGCTAAACCATGAGCAAGGTATTAAAATAGCTAATTCACATGGGGAGCCCAAGTGTTCCACATTATCAGTTGTTGAAGATGAAGACAAAGCATATTTGGAGAAGCAAATTTAGTATTCAGCAATCATTTGACAGATACTAAGGAAATAAGAAGACCCAAAGGTCCTTAGAAGAGGAAAAGAATTTGGACACACTCCTGGGAGAGCTTCATGGAAGCATGAAAGCAGAGACTGAAGCGATGTGTTGCAATACTGAGACTTCTAAGAAGAATATCTATTCAGTCATTCAGATGAAAATGATCCCTTGCTGCTATATGCATCTTTGTGCAGAGTGAAATTGTGTCTCTTGTCATGTTAATAAGGATGTGGGCAGCTCACCAGGAGAACCAATCTTGTGATCAGAGGTTTGGAACATTCCATCCCATTCCTGACTTTTGGGGAGGGGATATGGGCTACAGGCTCAATCAATGGCCAAAGGCAAATGCTTTCATCAGTCAATACTGTGGAATGAAGCTTCCACAAAAAGCCTAGAGGACTGGGTTCAGCCTGCTTGTGTGGGAAGCAGAGAGAGCAGTGTGCTGCAATGCCTGGAACATGGCCAGAATGTGGCGAGGGCTCAGTGCACACCAGCCTCCTTTGCCTTCTACCTTTTGCACGTTTTCTGATTGTCCCTTTGGATTGTCTTCAAGCACTCTGGGTTCAACTCCAGATCTTGTCCTTGAGGGATGCTACAGGCCAGAGGGACACTGGCCCACACTCATAGCATGACCAGGGCTCCAGCTCTAGCCCTTAAGATCTGCAGAACATGCTGTTCTTGGGTGCTTCCCAAGATAGGCACCAAGATAGGCACCAGGGCATAGAGAAGGGAAGGGTCTTGCTCAATTTACCACTGCTCCAGAGCCTGGTATTTGGGGACTCCCAGATGGGAGATAGGACAGGTCATCTCTCTGAGCACACCCATCTGCTCTGCATGCAACCAGCTTCCTGTCATTCTCTTCCCAGAGACGTCGAGGCCTGTCTCTGACCTCCACATCTGGAGTTGGGGTGGCCCTGGGGAGGGAGCCTACTGTGGCAGATCCCAGGATGAGGCTGGAGGGCATATCAGTGGTTTGCTGAGATGGGAACACACAGCAGATTGCTGTGGGAACAAGGGGCCTGGAGTCTGTGGAGGGTGTCCACATCACTGCCCCAACAGCTGTGTCCCTGGAAAATGACTGAATCTGTCTGGGCTACATGTCTTCTGTGGAACTGGGCCTCACAGCACTTTGTCCCCCAGGATTTGGTGAAAATAAACCAAGACAATGAATAATAAACACCTCGCCAGTGCTTGGAACAGGAGCGGCATCCATGAAGACACATCTCCTTAGGATTGCTTGGTAGGTAAGGAAAGAAACTGAAGACAACACACATAAATGGAAAAACATTCCATGTTCATGGATGAGAAAACTTAATAGTGGTAAAATGCCCTTACTTCCCTAAATCATCTACAGTTCCACTGCAATTCCTACCAAACTTCTAATGAAATTTTTCACAGAAAGAGAACAAAGGATCTGAAAATTTGTATGATACCACAAAAGACCCTGAATACCAGAGCAATCTAGAGAAAGAAGAACCACACTAAAGGCATCACACTTGCTGATTTCAGAGTATGACAAAGCTAGAGTAATCAAAACAATCTAGTATTGTCATAAAAACAGACACACACGTCATCAGAAGACAGGTGAGAGCCCAGAAATAAACATACACATCTATGGTCTGGTACCTTATGACAAAGGAGCCAATAATAAACAAGGGGGTAAAATAGTCTCTTTCATCAATGGTGCTGGGAAAACTGGACAGCCACATGCAAAAAAATGAAACTACATCACTCTCTTACACCATACACAAAAATTAAATCAAAATGGACCCAACTTGAATGTAAGACCTAGAAATACAAAACCTGTAGCAGAAAACACGGGGTATGGAAACTCCTTAACACAGGTCTTGGTAGCTTTTCTTTTAAGCTGATACCAAAGTAAAAACAAAGAAGCAAAGTGTGGGCCTACATCAAACTATAAAACGTCCAAACAATGGAAACTATCAACAAAATAAAAAGGCAACCCATGGTATGGGAAAACATTTGCAAATTGTATATAGGATAGTGGGTTGATATTTTGAATATTAACCAATTATCATATATTTTTAATATAAAGAACTCATGCCTCTCAACAGCAAAACAACAAAACACAACACACAAAAGTACCCAAAATGACAAAAACTCCACAAGCAATATAATTAAAAAATGAGGATATAAAAATAGAATTTTCTTAAAGAAGACATACAGATGGTCTATATGAACATGAAAAGATGCTCAGCATCATTAATCATCAGGGAAATGCAAATCAAACCAGAATGATACACCACTTCACACCTGTCAGAAGTGCCATTATCAAAAAGACAAGAAATAGCAAGTTTTGGTGAAGACGTGGAGTAGAGGAAAACTCATGTGCACTGTTACTGGGAGTAAAAATGGGTGCGACCACTCTGGGAAACAGTACAGAAGTTCCTCCAAAAAATGAGAAATAGAACTACCATAAGATCCAGCAATTCCCTTTCTGAGTGTTTGTCTGAAGGAAAATAAAACACGAACTCAAAAAGGTATATTCACCCCTCTGTACACTGCAGGATTATTTACAAGAGTGAAACTAAAGAAACAGCCCAAATGCCCATCAGTGGGTAAATGGATAAAGAAATTGTGGTCCATAAACAAAGTGGAATCCTAATCAGCCATAATAAAGTATGAAATCTTTCCATTACAACATAGTGGCCCTTGAAGGCATTATGCTAAGTAACACAGGCCAGACAGAAAGACAAATACTAGATAGAGTAACTTACATGTGGAACCTTAAAACAAACAAAACAAAACAAAAAATCTGAGCACATAGAACAGATGGGGGGGTGACAGAAGTAGAGGGTTGGAAGTGGGAGAAATGGGTGAAAGGGTCAAAAGGAAAAAGAAAACAAGCCCAATTATAACATCTTCTTTTTTTCATTTAAGTAATCTGTACCCCTAACATGGCTCAAACTCATAACCCTGAGATCAAGTGTCATACACTCCACTGACTGAGCCAGCCAGGGACCTGGAATTATAGCATCTTCTGATGCTCAATGAATTCAGAAAGGGGAAAGTAACTTAACCTATGATGTTTTGAGGACTAGGTATATATTTGGTAAATGTAAAAATGAAAGAACACAAACTTCAGAGTAACACACATAGGTCTGTATCTGGTTTTAAGATTTATCATGACATCGAGAAAGTAACTTAACGTTTTAATTTTACTTATTTATATGAGAGAGAGGTAGGACATAAGCAGGGAGAGGGACGGAAGGGAAGGGAAAAAGAAGACTCTCCACTGAGCAGGAAGCCTGACATGGGGATTATGTACAGAGATTTTAGAGGTCACTTTTAGAATAATACCTATGAGTAAGCCCACAACAATATTTAAAAAAATCTTATTCTGGGGGCACCAGAGTGTCACAGTCAATTAAATGCCTGACTCTTGATTTTGGCTCAAATCATGATCCTGAGCTCCTGGTATAGAGCCCCACACCAGGATCCACAATCACCAGGAAGTCTGCTAGAGGATTCTCTATCTCCCTCTTCCACACACCTCTCTAGCATATCCTGTGCATGCA
This sequence comes from Mellivora capensis, assembly GCA_004024625.1. NCBI lineage: Eukaryota > Metazoa > Chordata > Mammalia > Carnivora > Mustelidae > Mellivora > Mellivora capensis. The sequence continues at coordinate 10,785 of PISX010016000.1, forward strand.
CTCTCTTTCTGTCTCTAGGGTAAATAAATAAGTCTTTAAAAATATTATCCTGAATATTTGGTGGTTGCATAATCATGAGCATTATAACTTTTCATACTTGGGCAGTATTTCCTAGTTTATAAAACACTTATATACACATTCTCTTATTGGAAACATGATATGGTCCTGGGAGAAGAATTTATTGTTTATATTTTATAGAGGGGAAAATATAAAAAAGAAAACCAGACTTAGAGCAGGGGTATGCTTTGCTCATGGCTGCAGAGCTAACAGATGATCTTCTGATTCTCAGTCCAACGGAGGAGAAAAAGAAAAAATCTAAACACTGTAACAAGAGCCAAAGAAGGGCACTACAAAATGATAAAGGAATTAATGCAGTAAGAGGATGCAACATTTATAAATATTTACCCACCCAACAGAGGAGCAACTAAATATGTAGAGCATATATGAACCAACCTAGGAGAGGCAATCTGCACCATTACTGTAGGCAACATTAATACCTCACACTCATTCAAATGATACACCACCCAGATAGAAGATCACAAAGGAAACATCACCCTCAGACAACCCGTTACTTAGATGGACTTGACAGATATACACAGAACCCTCCAGCCAAAAGTAACACATGGGATACACTCTTCTCAAGTGCACATAGAACATTCTCCCCCATAGGTTATATGTGAGGCCACAAGACAAGTCAATAAACTCCAGAAGCCTAGAATTTTCCCAAATGATGGCTGAAATCAAATCAACCATCTTTTCCAAGCACAGTGGTATAGAACTAGAAATCAATCACAAGAAGAAAACTGGAAATTCATAGATACAGACACTAAAAATTATGGTACTGAAAAACCAATTGGGTCCATGGGAAAACCAAAAGAGAAAGCAAGAAATATTTTGAGGCAAATGAAAATATAATACAATGAAACAAAATTTATGGGACGCAGTAAAACAAGTTCTAAAATAGGGTACCAAATTAGTTGGAGCACTGTGACTCCTGATCATATGGTTTTGAGTTTCAGTCCCACATTGGGCATAGAGCTCACTTTATTTTTTTAAATATATCATTTATTTATTTGACTGAGTGAGATAGAGAGATTGAGCAAAGAGGGGGGAGAGACAGGGAAAGTGGGGAGAGAGTCGGGCACTAGGAGAGGGAGAAGGTGGCTTCCCATGCCAAGCAGGGAGCTAATGCAGGGCTCAGTCTAAGGACCCTAAGTTCATGACTTGAGGCAAAGGCAGATGCCTAACAGACTGAGCCACCCAGGCAACCCTTAGCACTAACTTAAAAAAAAAAAAAGTGGTCCTGAGAGGGAAGATTATAGTGATACAGGCCTAACTCAAGAAAAAAGAAACACCTTGAATAAGCAACTTAACTTGATACCTCAAGGAAACAGAAAAAGAACAAATGAATTCCAAAGTTTGTAGAAGAAAGGAAGGAACATATCAGAACTGAAATAAATGAAATGCAGGCTAAAAAGACAATAGAAAGATTTGAAAAAAATATAGAAAGGTCTACAAGGGAGCTGATTCTTTATTTTTTTTCACTTTTTTATTAATTCCTTTTCAGCATAACAGAATTCATTGTTTATGCACCACACCCAGTGCTCCATGTCATATGTGTCCTCTATAATGCCCACCACCTGGATCCCCCAACCTCCCACCCCCCACCCCTTCAAAACCCTCATATTGGTTTTCAGAGTCTATAGTCTCTCATGGTTCATCTCCCCCTCCAATTTCCCTCAACTCCCTTCTCCTCTCTATCTCCCTACATCCTCCATGTTACTTGTTATGCTCCACAAATAAGTGAAACCATATGATAATTGATTCTCTCTGCTTGACTTATTTCACTCAGCATAATCTCTTCCAGTCCCATCCATGTTGCTACAAAAGTTGGGTATTCATCCTTTCTGATGAAGGCATAAAACTCCATAGTGTATATGGACCACATCTTCCTTATCCATTCATCCGTGGAAGGGCATCTTGGTTCTTTCCACAGTTTGGTGACCGTGGCCATTACTGCTATAAACATTGGGGTACAGATGGCCCTTCTTTTCACTACATCTGTATCTTTGGGGAAAATACCTAGTAGTGCAATTGCAGGGTCATAGGGAAGCTCTATTTGTAATTCTTAAGGAATCTCCACAGCTGATTCTTTAAAAAGGCAAAGCCGACAGATTTTCAGCCAGACAGAAGCTAAAACAAACAAACAAACAACAACAACAACAAAACAAAGAGGACTTATCATCAGAAATAAAAGAGCTGTTCCGACTGATGCTATAAATATGGAAAGGTTCATAAGTAAGTACTATGAAAACTTACACCCCAAGAAGTTGGACAATCCAAAAGAAAAGGATACATTCCCGGAAATATACAACCTTCCAAGACTAAATCTTGAAGAAACAGAAATTCTGAACAGACCAATAACCAGTAGGGAGATTAAGTGAATATTCAAAAACTTCTCAACAGGCAAAAATCCAGGACCCCGTGGTTTCATTGGTGAATTCTGCAAAACATACAAAGAAATAATTAAAAAAAATACCAATCCTTTTCAAACTTTGCCAGAAAGACAAGAGGAAGGAATGCTTCCCAACTCATTTTATGAGGTCAGCATGGCCTTTATCAAAACCTCCCAAGATGCCACAAGATAATTATAGACCACTACCCATGATGAACATAGACATAAAAATACTCACCCAAATATCAGAAAAACAAATTCAACAATACAAGAAGAGGTATGATAGAGTAAGTTTTGTCTCAGGGATGCAAGGGCGGTTCAACATCCAATAAATAATTAAAGTAATGTGCCGTATTAACAAAACGAAGGATCAAAATCATAGGATCATCTCAACAAATGCAGAAAAGCATTTGACAAAATTCAACACCCATTTTTTTTTCATTTATTTGACAGAGAGAGGGAGAGAGAGTGAGTGAGCACAGGCAGGCAGAGGCAGAGTGAGAAGCAGGCTCCCTGCCGAGCAAGGAGCGCAATGTGGGACTCGATCCCAGGACGCTGGGATCATGACCTGAGCTGAAGGCAGACGCTTAACCAACTGAGCCACCCAGGCGTCCCTCAACACCCATTTTGATGAAAGCTCTCAACAAAGCAGGTATACAGAGGACGTAACTCAACCTAATAAAGGCCATACATGACAAACCACATCATCTGCCATGGTGAATGCCAAAAGCTTTTCCTCTAAGACCAGGGAAATTCACTTGCCACTTTTATTCAACACACAGTTGGTCCTTGAACAATGCAGGGATTGGGATGCCAAACCCCTGTGCACTTGAAAATCTCAGTATACTTTTGACCCCCCCCCCCAAACTGAACAACTAATAGCCTACTGGTGACTGCATGTTTACCAATAACACAGAGTCAATGAACACCTATTTTGTACGTTATATGTATCATGAGCTATGTTCTTACAACAACGTAAGCTACAGAAACAATGTGCTTAAGAACACTCTGATGGAGCTTGAGTGTGTTATGCCCAGGAAAATAAGTCAGTCAGAGAAAGACAAATGCCCTATGAGTCCACTCCTGTGGGATGTAAGAAAAAAAACAAAAAACAGATCAACCAATGGGAGGGGAATGGCAAAGAACAGAGAGTGAAACAAATTATAAGAGACTCTTGAGGACCAAAACCAAACTGAGTGTTGATAGAGGGGAGGTAGGCAGGGGATGGACTAACTGGGTGATGGGGATTAAGGAGCACACATGCTATGATGAGCACTGGGTGTTGTATTCCATTGATTAATACCTGAATTCTCCTGAAACTAATATTGCACTGTATGTCAACTAAGTAGAATTTAAATAAAAAATAAAAAAAGAAAGAAATCTGAAAGGAAAACACATTTACAGCAATGTCTGCGTTTCCTGCAAAAAAAAAAAAAAATTCATGTCTTAGGTGGACCACACAGTTCAAACCCATGATGGACAAAGGTCAACTGAAGTACTGGAAATCATAGGCAGAGCAATGACAGAAGAAAAATAAATAAATAAAAGCCACCAAAATTGGAAAGGAAGAAGTAAGGTCACTCTTTTCAGTTGACATGATATTATATGTAGAAAACCCTGAAGACAACAGAAAAAAACTCAAACTTAATACAATTGCAAGATAAAATCACATAAGGATCTGTTGCATTTTAAACACTAATAATGAACTAGCACAAAAATAAATTAAAAAACCTGTCATATTTACAATTGTATAAAAAAAAAGTGAGGAGAAATTTTACCAAGGAGGTGAAAGCCTATATATGGAAAACTACAAGAAATTAAGGAAAGAAACAACACAAATGGACAACCCATGCTCATGGATTAGAAAAAGTCATAGTGTTAAAATGTCTACACTACCCAAAGCCATCAATAGATTCAATGCATCCCTATCAAAATTCCAATGATATTTGTCAATGGACATACGGCAAAGAATCTTTAAAATTTTTATGGAACCACAAAAGACTCTGAATAGCCAAAGCAATCCTTAAGAAAGAAGAATGCTGGAGGTATCATGCCTCCTGGTTTCAAACTCTATTAAAAAGCTTGAATGGTTGCTGGCACACTGGTTTAAGAACAGACCAGCACAATAGCAGAATAGAAGAGAGATTATAGAATTAAACACACGCATCCATGGTTCAGCACCTTGTGACAACTGGACAGCCACATGCAAAAGAATGCAACTGCACTACTACCTTATACCATACACAAAAATGAAGTCAAAATGAATTTAAGACTTCAATATAAGACCTGAAAACATAAAACTCTTAGCAGAAAACACACAGGCAAAGCCACCTGACATAAATCCAGGCAGTGATTTTTTTGGGATCATCCTCCAAAAGCCATGGCAACAAAAGCAAAAATAAACAAATGAAATGACATCAAACTAAAAAGCCCCTGCCTATAAATGAAGATTGCCAACAAAATAAATAGGCAACCTACCGCCTGGGAGAAAAGAGTTGCCAGGCATAGATATGATAAAAATTTCATATCCAATATATATGTATATATAAAAACTCATACATCTCAGTAATAACAAGAGCAACAACAAAACAATGCAATTAAAAAGTGGAAGGACTATCCAAATGGGCATTTTTCCATAGAAGACCTATGGAGAACCAGTAGGTAGGTGAAAAGAGGCTGAACATCATAAATCATCAAGGAAATGCAAATCCAAACAACAAAGACATATCACCTCAAACTGGCTAGAAGGCTAAGTATCAAAAAGACAAGAAATCACAAACGTGATTGAGGATGTGGAAGGAAGGGAACCATGGTGCACGGTTGGTGGGAATGTAAGTAGGTGCAAACACTGAGGATACAATATGCAGGCTCTTCAACAAATTAAAAATGCAACTACACTACAATCCAGCAATTTCTCTTCTGGATGTTTATTCACAGAAAACCAAAAACTTATTTGAAAATACAGATGAAGCCCCATGTTTACTGCAGCACTATTTAGAAAGGCTAAGAGAGGACAACCTACATGTCAATGGAGGGATTAACAAGTAAAGAAGATGTGGTGTACATCTGTAAAGTGCAATACTCTTCAGTCATCCCAAAAAACAAAACAAACAAACAAAAACAAAATTTTTCCCTTCACATCCACATGGATGGACCCCAAGGGCATGATGCTAAGTGAAATGAGTAAAGGACAAATGCTATATGAAGACATCACTTTTACATGACATCTAAAAAGCCATTTAAAACTGAACTTAAAGATACAGAGAACAGATGGGTGGTTGATGGGCAGAAGGATGGTCGTGAGATGGATGACAAGGGTCCAAAGGTACAAACATACAGGGATAAAATAAGTCACAGGGCATAATGTGCAACATGGTGACAACAGTTAATAACACTGTACTGCAAACTTAGAAGTTGCTAAGAGTAATCTTATAAGTTATCCTAAGCATAAGATTTTGTAAAACAAGACAAGACAAAACTGTACTGAAAGAGATAAGCTGTACAGCATTGCTCAGAGGACTCAGAATGTACACAGAGCTGCAAACATCTGCACAGGAGGCTGCCCACATGTTCCTCACAGAGCCTAAAGGAGAGCTTTCAAAACTGGTGAGTGCATGCACAGAACAGCATGTAAGGTGCTGGGCTCCTCTCTGCTTAGCACAGTCCACCCCACATCACACTTCAGGGTACAGGAAGAAGCAGGGAGTTGCTGGGGGACACTGAAGAAGTTGAGGAAGGGTAGCAATGCTGGGTGTATGAAAAGTGCCTTACCGGTTTCCAAATCCCTGGGCATGGTCCATCTCCTAGGTGTCTTTTGAGATCCTACAAAAAATCGCTCCTGCTCTCTACTCAGGCTCATTTGGCTGGACGGCCAACTTCTTTACTTCGCTGGTACCTCTGAATCATCCCTGCCTTGTGACCCTAATAATAGGGGATAAGAGCACATAAAATTGGTCTCATTTCTCTGTTGGGATGGTCCTTCAGCTACTTATCTCAATCGCTAACCAAGGCTGTTCCTGACTGTGCCCTTAACGGACTGCAAGTGAATCAAGACAATAATAGTAACAAAAATATGTGTTAGGAACCGTTCTAAGCCATAAGGTCCAGAGCAAAGCATGGAGGCATGAAGGATTGGGATAAGCGCCAATTATGGAGGGCTTCGAAGCATGGGTTTTGGAGCCACAGAGACAACGGCTTGAAATCTAGTTCCAAACATTATCTTTGTCTCTAAGATCCAAGACCCTCTCAGGATCCTAGCTCACTGAGAAAATCAAGTTAGTGAAATGTGTAGAATGCTGAAACCAGCTTCTCAATTACCTAATGGTGATACTCGTGAGGTTGACCATCACGTTGGTGTTCGTTTACTCTGCACCAGCCACCAGGGTTCACATTTACCTTGGATGTGTGTTCCATTTACCAAATCACTAAATTCTCAAAACAAGCCTAAATCAAAATCATATAAAAATAGAAATCTCTGAATCATATTTACTGCATGGTAAGAAACAAAACATAAGATAAAAAGTGAAAAAGAATCATTTTTTTCAATAGAACAAAAGTATGTGAATATGTTAATTTGAGTAAAATTAAATGATTTTGCTGAAATGACAGAAAATACATTTTATGAAGTAAATGTTACCTATTTTTTAAAGAAAAAAATGAGGGGTGCCTGGGTGGCTCAGTGGGTTAGAACCTCTTCCTTTGGCTTGGTTCGTGGTCTTGGGGTCCTGGGATTGAGCCCTGCATTGGGCTCTCTGCTGGGCGGGGAGCCTGCTTCCTCCTCTCTCTCTCTCTGCCTGCCTCTCTGCCTACTTGTGATCTCTGTCTGTCAAATAAATAAATAAAATCTTAAAAAAAAGAAATAAAGAAAAGAAACAAGGAGGGGCAAGATGGCAGAGAAGTAGGATACCTTTTTTTCAACCTGTCCTCTAAAGTAAGCTAAATATCTACCAGAACACTCTGGTCATCCATGAAATCAGCCTGAGATGTAAGATTATTCACTTCTGGATCTCTATGGGGACAGAAGACTTCAATGGAGAGGTAAAGCAGAGTGGGGAAGCTTGGACTGATATCAGAGGATAATCATAAGGGGGAGGGAGCAACCAGAAGAGACACTTTGGAAAGTAATTCCCCAAAATATAAATGTCCTGTGCTTGAGGACTAACCTTAACTTTGAGCCTGGTTAAAAGTACTCAAAAAGAGCAAAAAATCTTAAGGGGCAACTGGTGGAATTGCTTGGTCATGGGTACGGGGCTAAGCCCACAGACCCAGGACGGACACTGTGAATGACCACTCATGCCAGAGAGAGTCTGGTGGGACCCCAAGTATGTGGTCCCTGAGCCAGTGGCATTCTGGGGCTTGCAGCACTACTGGGGCTGGGCACATTCCTGCCCACACCTGAGAGAATGAAGTGTGAACTTCAATTGGAGCCTCTACCCTGCAGACTTCTGTGACCTGTGTGAGTGGCTGTGGGGTCTGAGCACACAGGCCATGGGCCTGGACTCCAGAGATCAGTCCTGGAAAATTTAGGCACTGTAAGGGGGCTCCATGAACTAATATTGCTTATGGTTTTAGTGGGACAAGGGTGCAGAGACAAGCAGTGACCTTGGGTGACCACTGAGACCATGGATGGCGGAGGTTGTGGTGTTCAGCAGAGTTTGCAGAGGGAGAGTCTATGTCTTCTGGAACACCCAGGGGGTACAGACTGAGGCTTCTCTCTGAGGCGGAGGTCTGGGTGAGGCAGATTCTTTGTTCTGATCCTCTGAAAAACCACAAAAATCTGCCAAAGAACAGATACCTTCAGAGAACAAAAGCCTGCAAAACCAGTTTCCACAGGGCACAGCCCCTTGATAGGGGACAGGTTGACTCAACCCAAGCAATCCTGACTGGAAAACAAAGCAGCAGGCTCCTACTACAGAAGACAAGCCAAAAGAACAAGAGGATAACCACCACAGGGTCCTCATAAAACTGTAAAACCCCAACTATGGGGAAAAACAATATATTAAGCTCGTGGTATTGCTGCCAAACACGTATATTACATAGATACAACTTTTCTTTATTTCTTTATTGTTTTCTTTCATTCTCTCTTATTTCTTTTTTCTCTTTCTTTCTTTCTTCTCATGATTCATCTTCTTTTAATTTTTTTAACTATTTACCATTACAACTAGAGGTTTAAAACAATATATTTCATAATAAGATTTTAACTTGAACTTTTTTCATATATATATATATATATATATATATATATATATTTCTTTTCTTTTTTAATGTGCATATAGATATATGCTTCAAGGCTATCTTTTCCCCCCTATTGAATACTACCCCTATATGCTGCTTCCTGACAGCGCACAGGAGAAGAACGAGGCACAATAAATTCAGTTGCAAGAGAAAAGGATCAGGGGTCAAGAATAGAAAAGACTGTCACCCTAAACAAGCCCTCAGTTTAATATTTAATGGAAAGTAGGTAACAACCAACAAAGAAGCCAAGGTAGGATACACATTGACCATGAGTCTTGTTGTTAAATGAGAAGAAAGGCAAAATATGTCTGGTCATGTAGTACATGAGCTATAGTTGAGCAAGCCCCCCAAAAAAGGGATTTTCTGACTAGCTGTAGGTACTCTCCGGGGAAGGGAAGATTTCAGAAAAATGAAGCAAGTGTTCTTCCACCCTGAGTGGATCAGGCATTCCCAGCTGCTTGGCTTCAAGGATATATATTGTCCTCTTCCCAGATTCCTGTTGCTAGTACATGTTTTTTCATAAGGCTAACTGTAAGCATGCTTGGTAACTAGTATAATTTCTCATGGGTTATATTTTAAGTAATATATTATTATGAGGGATGGTTATGCCTATATATAACCCAAATTTAATTTCCCTGTATCTCTGTAAAGTTGAGTCCTTTAACAAAGATAACAAGATAGACCCATAAAGAACCAAAATAACCTTCCTCGCCCACATCAAGATTTTATAACCACCTTCCCAACTTATTCTTCTGTCACTGTTTCTGCATATTAGTTTTTGTCCTGGTATTCTATAACTCTTATTCTTGGGATTCATTTTGGCTGGATTTTTATTTTTTTCTCTGTAATTTACTTGTATTGGTCTTTGTTTGTTTCGTTTTTGTTTATATATCTTATAAATCTTACTTCTTGGGCTCATTTTATCTGGGCTTTCTCATTTTTTCCCCCTTTTTCTTTTTTTCTTTTATTTTGGTGGTGATTTCCAATTGCTCCAAAAATTTTCAAGGTGCTCCTTGCTTGGATCATACTTGATATATTCATCTATACATCCCCTCAACCACCTCTCACCAAAATGACTATGAGAAGGAACACACAACAGAGGCAAAATTCAGGGCAGCCCCCTCTCCATCAGAACTGTTGGATGTGGACATAAACGTGTTGGAAAGGGAATTCAGGATAACAATTACCCACGCAATGGCTAGGTTGGAGAAAACCATTAGTGACGACAACATAGAATCTTTAATGGTAGAAGTGAGAGTAGACCTTAGAGAAGTTAAAAATGCTATCAATGAGATCCAATCTAATCTGAATACTCTAACAGCTAGGGTCATCAAGGCAGAAAATATCATTAGTGATCTAGAAGACAAACTGATAGAGAAAAAGGATTAGGAGGAGGCCTGGAACAAACAGCTTAGAAGCCACAAAAACATAATTAGGGAAATAAATATGCCATGAAACGTTCCAACATCAGAATTATTGGGATCCCTTTTGGGCTGGAGAAAGAAAGAAGACTAGAAGATAGAGTTGAGCAAATTTGGGATGAAAATTTCCCAAGTCTGAGGAATGGAACAAGGTTTCATGTCCTAGAGGCTTAAAGTATACCCACCAAAGTCAACCAATCTAGAAAGACCTCAAGCTACTTACCTTTGAAAGGTGGTTCAACATTGTAAAACAATCAGTGTGGCCAAACAAATCAATAAAAGAAGAGAAAACAATCATGCGGTCCTCTCATTTGATGCAGAAAAAGCATTTGACCAAATACAGCATCCGTTCCTGGTTAAAACTCTTCAAAGTATATGGATAGAGGGAACATTCCTCAACTTCATAAAATCTCTTGATGAAAAACCTACAGCAAATGTAATTCTCAATGGGGAAAAGCTGACAGTCTTCCCTTTGAGATGAGGAACATGACAAGGATGCCCACTCAACCCACTGTTATTCAACATAGTACTAGAAGTCCTAGCAACAGTAATCAGACAACAGAAAGAAATAGAAGGTACTCAAACTGAAAAAAAAAAAGAAGTCAAACTCTCTCTCTTCGTGGATGACATGATACTTTATATCGAAAACTCGAAAGATTCCATAACCAAACTACTAGAACTCATACAGCAATTTAGGAATGTGGCAGGATACAAAATAAATGCATAGAAATAAGTTGTTTTCTTATACACTAACAGTGAAAATATGGAAAGGGAAATTAGAGAATCAATTTCATTTACTATAGCACCAAGAACCATAAGATACCTTGAAATAAACCTAACCAAACAGGTAAATGATCTGCATGGGAGGAACTACAGAATACTCATGAAAGAAATTGAAGAAGACAAAAAAAGATGGAAAAACATTCATGCTCATGGATCAGAAAAATACATATTGTTAAAATGTTTATAATTCCAAGAGCAATCTCTATGTTCAATGTCATTCTGATCAAAATTCCACCAGCATAAAAAAAAAAAAAAAGGATGCCTGGGTGGCTCAGTTGGTTAAGCGGCTGCTTTCAGCTCAGGTCATGATCCCAGTGTCCTGGGATCGAGTCCCACATCGGGCTCCTTGCTCAGCAGGGAGTCTGCTTCTCCCTCTGCCTCTGTCTGACTGTGCTCGCTCTCTCTGACAAATAAATAAATAAAATCTTTAAAAAAATTCCACCAGCATTTTTCAAAGTGCTGAAACAAACAATCCAAAAATATGTATGGAACCAGAAAGACCCCAAATCGCAAAGGAAATGTTGAAGAAGAAAAACAATCCTGGGGGCATCACATTACCTGATTTCAATATTTACTACAAAGCTGTGATCACAAGGTTAGTATGGTACTGGCACTAAATCAGACACATAGACCGCTGGAACAGAGTAGATTACTCAGATTTGGACCCTCAATTCTATGGTCAAATAATCTTTGACAAAGCAGGGAAAAATATCCTGTGGAAAAACGACAGTCTTTTCAATAAATGGACCTGGGAAAATTGGACATCTATATAGAGAAAAATGAAACTCAATCATTCTTTTAAGCCATGCACAAAGATAAACTCAAATGGAAGAAAGACCTCAATGTTAGACAGGAATCTATCAAAATCCTAGAGGAGGGGCGCCTGTGTGGCTCAGTGAGTTAAAGCCTCTGCTTTCGGCTCAGGTCATGATCCCAGGGTCCTGGGATCGGGCCCCACATCGGGCTCTCTGCTCTGCGGAGAGCCTGCTTCCTCCTCTCTCTCCCTGCCTGCCTCTCTTGCCTACTTGTGATCTCTGTCTGTCAAATAAATAAAATCTTTTAAAAAATCCTAGAGGAGAACATACGCTGTGACCTCTTAGAAATCTGCCACAGCAACTTTTTTCAAGACATGTCTCCAAAGGCAAAGGAAACAAAAATGAAAATGAACTTTTGAGACTTCAAGATAGAAAGTTTTTGCACAGCAAAGGAAAGAGTCAACAGGCAACCCATTGAATGGGAGAAGTTATTTTCTAATGACACTACAGATAAAGGGCTGATATCCATGATCTATAAAGAACTTCTCAAATTCAACACCCAAAAAAGAGATAATCACATCAAGAAATAGCAGAAGACATGAACAGACACTTCACCAAAGAAGGAATCCAAATTGCTAACAGACACATGAAAATACATTCATCATCACTAGCCATCAGGGAAATTCAAATCAAAATCACATGGAGATACTACTTACACAAGTTAGAATGGCCAAACCAACAGGACAGGAAACAACAAGTGTTAGAGGGGATGTAGAGAAAAGGGAACCCTTTTACACTGTTGGTGGGAATGCAAGTTGGTGCAGTCACTTTGGAAAACAATGTGGAGATTCCTCAAAAAAGTAAAAACAGAGCTATCTTATGACCCTGCAATTGCACCAAAGATAGAGATGTAGTGAAAAGATGTGCCATATGGACCACAATGTTCATAGCAGTAATGGCCACAATTGCCAAACTGTTGAAAGAGCCAAGATGCCCTTCAACAGATAAATGGATAAAGAAGATATGGTCCATATATACAATGGAATATTATATCTCCATCAGAAAGGATGACTGCCCAACTTTTGTATCAACATGAACGGGTCTGGAGGAGATTATGATGAGTGAAATCAGTCAAGCAGAGAAAGTCATTAACTGATGGTTTCACTTACTTGTGGAGCATAAGGAATATCATGGAGAATATTAGGAGAAGGAAAGGAAAAGTGAATTTCTGTAAATCAGAGGGGGAAATGAACCATGAGAGACTGTGGACTCTGAGAAACCATCTGATGGTACTGGAGGAGAAGGGGGGTGAGGGGAATGCGTGAACCTGGTGGTGGGTATTAAGGAGGGCACATATTGCATAGAGTACTGGCTGTGGTGCATAAATAATGAATCCTGGAACATTGAAAAGGTAAAATAAAATTTAAAAAGAGAAAGAAATCAGAAACATATTACGATGTTTGATAGAAGTATCCCTCAAATTTTACTCAGAGTATGTCCAAAAATAAATTAAATACTAAGAAATTATACATACATTAGGAACTTTACTAAGCACAAAATGTTATGGTTTAGAAATATAATTCCATATCAGTAATTAGTCTAGAAAAAAAAAGAAAGTATACTCATGAAAATTATAATGGTATATTTATACAATTTAATATTTCAATTTTTTTATATTGTGAAATCCATTTTTGCCTTATGAGAAAACTAGTTTCATTGTGGAATAAATCTTATTTTACACACTATTTAATATTGTACTTTACATGCTGCTTGTTATGGACAAATAATTGTACTTAGTTCAGATTATTTATCAAAAAAGGAATTTGCTATATAATTTAATGTTTTAAGCAATAAAGTTAGTCCCTCTAAAAATATTTATTTTGTCAACACATGAGCATGGAATATTTTTCCATCTCTTTATGCCTTCCTCCATTTCTTTAATCAGTGTTCTTTAATTTCTAGAATATAGATCTTTTACCTTTTTGGCTTGATTTGTTCCTTGGTATCTTATGGTTTTTGGTGCTATTAAAAATCAATCAATCCCGTAATTGCTCTTCTTCTGTTACAATGATAGTGTGTAGAAATGGAACTGATTTATATGCACCGATTTTGTATCCTGCTATATTGCTTAATTACTCTATGAGTTATAATAACATGGGGTGGAGTCTTTTGGATTTTCCACATAAAGAATCATGACTTCTCCAAAGAGAGATAACTTGACTTCTTCTTTGCCCATTTGAATACCTTTTATTTCTTTTTGTTGTCTGATTACTGTTGCTAGGACTTCTAGTACTATGTTGAACAATACTGGTGAGAATAGGCATTCCTGTCATGTTCCTGACCTTAAGGAAAAAGTTCTCAGTTTTTCCCACATTAAGAATTATATTTGCTGTGGGCTTTTCATAAATGGCTTTCATGATATTGAGGTATGTTCCCATTATCCCTATACTTTGAACAATTTTAATTAGAGAAGGGTGTTGTATTTTGTCAAATGCTTTTTCTGCTTTGATTGAGAAGGTCACATGGTTCATGTATTTTCTTTTATTAACGTTCTCTCTCGCATTGATTGATTTATGAATGTTGAAGCAGCTTTGCATCCCAGGAATAAATCCCACCTGGCCATGTTGAACAATCCTTTTAATGAAAGGAATTTTTTTTATTGGAAAAAATATTGTTGGGTATTTTGGGATCCGTATTCATCAGGGATTTTGGTCTGTAATTCTCCTTACTTGATGGAGTCTTTGTCTGGTTTTGGGATCAGGGTAATGTTGGCCTTATAGAATGAGTTTGGGAGTTTTCCTTCTATTTATATTTTTTGAAACAGCTTCAATAGAAGAAGTATTATTTTTTCTTTAACTGTTTGGTAGAATTCCTGGGAATCCATCTGGCTGGACTCTTGTTTTTTGGATATTTTGATTACTGCTTCAATTTCCTTGCTGATTATTGGTCTGTTCAGTCTATTCAGATTGTCTATTACCCCCTGTACCAGGTTTGGTAGTTTATACATTTCCAAGAATACATCCATTTCTTCTAGATTTTTTTTTTTAATTTGTTGGCTTACAGTTGCTAGTAATAATTTAATAATTGTTTCTATTTCCTTGGTGTTAGTCATGATCTTTCCTCTTTCTTTAACAATTTACTAATTTGGGTTTCTTTCTTTCTTTCTTTCTTTCTTTCTTTCTTTCTTTCTTTCTTTCTTTTCTTTTCTCTCTTTCTTTCATTTTTTTTGAGAAGTATAACCAGAGATTTATCTATCTTATTAATTCTTTCAAAGAATATGCTTCTAGTTTCATCCTTCTGTTCTATTGTTTTTTATGCTCTATTTCATTGACATTTCTTTGATTTGTCTTCTAAACTTTATTATTTATCTTCTCCTGCTAGATTTAGGCCTTATTTGCTATTCTTTTTTTCGATACTTAAGGTGTAAGTTTAGCTTCTGCATTTATTATTTTTCTATTTTTTTGAATGAGTCTTGGGTAGTTATGTATTTCCCTCTTAGGACTGCCTTGCTGTATCCCATAAGTTTTGGACCAGTATGTTTTCATTCACATTAGTTTCTTTGAATTGTTTAAGTTTTTCTTTCATTTCCTGGTTATCCCAATCATTATTTATCAGGATACACTTTAACATCCAAGCATTTGAGTTCTTTCCAAATTTCTTCTTTTGGCTGAGTTCCATATTCACAACATTGTGGACAGAAGAAGTGCAGGGGATAATCCAAATCTTCTGGTATTGGTTGAAACCTGACTTGTCACGCAGTTAGTGGTCTACTCTGGAGAAAGTGCAATGCACACTCAAGAATGAGTTTTGGTTTTTCTTTTCTTTTCTTTCCTCTCTCTTGCTTGCTTTATTTATTCATATATTTAATTTTATAATAGAACCGTTTATCACACTAATGGACCTCAAAATACAACTGGGGTACCAATCCTAATATCAAACAAATTAGATTTTAAACCAGAACCATCGTAAGAGTTGTAGAGGAACATTATTTCATAGTTAAAGTGTATATCTAATAAAAAGATCTAACAATTATCAATATCTATATCTAGATATAGATATCTATAATATATATAAATATCTAGAAGCCAATTTTAGGAACCAATTATAAACCAGACAAAGAAACATATTGATAATAATTCATTAATAGTAGGATACCTCAACACTCTTTTCAAAGCAATGGACAGATCATCTAAGCAGAAGATAAACAACGAAACAAAGGCTTTGAATGACATATTGAAGCAGATGTACTTTGTAGATATATTGCACTAGCTCTCACCTCTGTTTAATGGAGGTTCCCTCTTAGTGTTATTTTGTTTGTTTTATGTTTCCACACATAACCACCAGATGATGCTGTAGGACTACCTATGGTCCCTACACAGCTGCTCAGTGAGAACACTTCATTCCAAGCAGTCTTGGCATAAAGTATGGTCACTGTTTTCATGACAGAGACTCGGTTGCTGTGTCCTGACTGGCCTGGCAGAATCCCTCGAGCAAGGACCTATGTGTGGTCTCAGCAGGTGCTTCCTCCAGGGGCTCTCCCCAGGTAATGAACCAACTCCCATCCTCTTCAGTGTGTTGTGTGAGATGAGCTCCAGCACTGGGGCTCAGGGAGTGTCTGGGCAGTCACTGGATGGAACCACTTTCATGGAAAGCCCCTCCTTTGGCTGCAGGTGGGGTTAAAAGGGAGGCTTTGGGCAACCTAACCCATGTTGGATATCAGGGGCTGTGCCCCATGGCTTGGACTCCTTTCCTTTTCATGTTCTTGTGTCACTGCATGGGTCAGGACAGGCTTCAGGGACACAGGATAGCCAGCTAGCCAGTTCAGAACCTCTGGCTCATACCCTGTGAAATTTTACCTTATGTCCACTCCATCACCCATGATCATGTGTTTTTACAGGTTTCTTGTCCAAGCATGTGCTGACCCAGCTGTCTTCCCTCTCGACATTTCTGGCAACAACAGCCAGACTTGCCTAAAGTCTTCAGCAGTAGTTTCAGTGTTGAAAGCTATACCATAAGTTTGCTCTACCATAAGCCAGGGAAACTCCCTGGTATATCCGGGGACTGATTCAGATACTTACCAAGGCTCTGGAGTAAGCAGCTGTTTCTCTGGATAAAAAGATGCCTTAGCTAATTCAGGGTTTCTCCTCAACTCTGGACTCCATTCTGAAGTTAACTATTAGTTTGCTCTATATCACTAGAATAGGAGCAGCTATCATGATTCACAGTGTCCTAGACAACAAATAAATGAGAAAAAAAAAACAAAAAACAAGAAACAAACAAACTAAAAACAACCTGAGGCTACAGATCATGGCTGTGAGCCTCTTTTTCAGTAAGAAACTTTCCCGGAGACACATGCAGGGGGAACTTTTCTGCAGGAAGATATGTCCTTGAATAGGGGAAATAGAAAGGCATGGAATATGTCTATAATATGAGACACCATTTAACATCCCAGGAAGACAATAAATAAAACCTATTGGAGTCAAACTGCACATCGCCACTGAATCTGGACAACATGAAGAAGAATAAATAGTGTGTCTACACCTGAACCTGTTGCCCAGCAAACATTCATCTACACATCAGTTTCAGCATCTTATTCCATAAAGTGTTACCTTGTGTCATTACTGATATGTTCACACCTGATAAATTGACGATAATCCTGGTCATAGACAAAGTCTCCTCTCTCTGGACCAGCTACCTGTGTGTTTGGACCAGATCTAATATAATTCCTCTGACAACACCCCCACATATCATTCTTCCTCTTCTCTCCTCTGCTTCTGCCACCCTCAGGCTTCAGTCTTTCCCTTTGTCTCCTCAGGACTGAACACTATCTTCACATAGGAATTCAGAGAAAACTAGAAATATTGGTTCTGTAGTTTCCAGTCTCCAGTGTTCATCTCTCTGGAGGAGAATAAGAAGAAAAAAAGCTGCATGCAACACCTCACATTCTCCTTCCTGCTCTCACCCCAAGGTCCATGTTTTGTTGCTCACACCCCTGGACAATTTCTTTATAATGAAAGTAAAGTTATTTCATTTTCCTAAAAATGATGCATTAATCTACTTTTTAGGTATTTGAACATGGAATCTGTTGATTTTGACCCCCTTCAAAATTAACCGATGCCACACCTATGGGGAAATCTGAAGAGATCTACAAAGAATCACCTGCACATTTTAAGATATGATATGATTTGTCTTATGTTCCAGATAGATAATAGTTCCTCAGATTTCTGTGGGCAGAAGATCCACTACAGAAAAAGTTTTTCCTATGGTAACTAAAGTCCTGGGCTATAATGTTTTATCACAAAAAAACATCATCATTTTATTCTTCTATGTCCTTGTTAGACACCTGAGGACACGAGGAACTGTGGGTTTTTCTGTGGTGTGTTGCAGGAAGATAGTATCTTCATGCTTTCCCCATGCCTTGTGCTGCTTATAACATAAGACACGATAGATATATAGGTCTGCAGAGATTACAAACAACAACAAAAACAAACAAACACACAAACAAGCAAAACGACAAATTTCTTGTCACACAATAAGACCTGATTCCTGATTTGGTGAATTGTTAACAGGTTTATTCTCACATCAGTCCCCACAGCTGACATAAACCTTTTTTCCCCCCCATTCAAAACCTTAGAAGGAGACAAGATGGCGGGGAAGTAGGAGGAGGCTCCTTTTCAACCTGTCCCCTAAAGTGAGCTGATTACCTACCAAGGAACTCCGATCACCCATGAAATCAGCCTGAGATCAAAATTATACATGTCTGGATCTCTATGGGGGTAGAAGATCCCAGTGGGCAAGTAAAGCAGAGTGGGAATGTTGGACAGGTATCAGAAGATAAACAAAAGGGTGAGGGAGCTACCAGAGGTGACCCATTGGAAAGTAATACCCCAATATGAGAGTCTCCTGCATCTGGGGACCAGCATTAACTTGGAGTCTGGTTGAAAGCACTCAAAAAGAGCAAAGGATCATTGGGGGAAATTGAAGGAATCAGGGAGGTTAGGGACAGGGGCAAAGTCCCCGGACTTGGGACAGCTAACCTGGCACTGAGCCAGAGAGAGTGAGGTGGAGAAAGCAGGTCTTGGTCCCTGAGCCACCAGCACGCCTGAGAACACCTGGGGCCTAGTGAGGGGCAGGGAGCGTCGCTAGCTGACAGAAACATAGCCTTTTTGCACTCTTCCACGCGAGTGCCCCGCTGAGCTATCAGAGCCTGAGATGCGCGCCCCACACTCTCCCCTGAGAGAGGCGCTCTCAGACCCAGAGACAAGGCACTCCCAGTCCTGGGCAGTGGGAAAATCTCAGTGTAGGATCACTGCTTGGAACCTCTCTGGCGGTCCAGAGATGCCCAGACAACCACTGCTATCATGGTTTTGGGTACAAAGCAGGAGTTCCTGTGTCCCCAGGGACTTGCTATGCCAGCGGCCAAGGGAAAACTTATGTGTTCTGTAGCACCCAGAGGGGAGCAGACTGAGGCTTCTCTCTGAGAGGGAGGTCTGGGTGCAGTTTGCTTTCCTCTAAACCTCCAAAAACCATCAAGAGCTGCCAAGGGGAGATAAAACAATGAACAAACATAAAAACCTCCAGAGAACAAAAGCCTGAAAAACCGGTTGCCTCAGAGCCCACCCCCTTGAGGGGGGCAGAGGACTTTACACAGGGAACACTGCCTGAAAACCCACACGGCAGGGCCCTCCCCAGAAAACCAAACAGGAAAAAAAAGAAAAGAGAGAGAGAGAGAAAAAAAAAAAAAAACATACAACAAAAGAACAACGACACTACTTCATAGATACAACTTTTATTTTTAATTCATTCCCACTATCCTGGTTCATTCATTTTTAAAATATAGACAATTTATTAAACCTATTTGTGGTAAGATGTCCAGTACATCAAATTTCATAATAACCTTTTAACCTGAACTTTTTGTTACATATACGTGTGTTTTTCTTTTGCTTTTCTATTTTGTAATTTCTTTTAAATTTTAGCTTAATTTAGTTTAGTTTATTCCTTTTTTGTATTTTTATTTTTTAATATTCATATAGAGTTAAACTTAAAGGTAATCTCCTTTCCCCAATCAGTGCTACCCCTATAGATAAACCATTTATTAATCCCCCTTTATCTTAGGAAAGTTGAGTCCTTTAACAAAGATATCAAGATACATCCATGAAGAATCTAAATAACCTTCCTTACCCACACTGAGACTTTATAACTACTCTCCCATCTTTTTCTTCTGCCAGTGTTTCTGTGTATTTGTGTTTGTTCTATAGTATATAAATCTTATACTGGATTCCTTTTGTGTGTGTGTGTGTGTGTGTGTGTGTGTGTGTGTGTGTGCTTTTATATATATATTTCTTTTTCTTGTCATATACTTTTATCAGTCCTTTTGTTTTACTGTTTTTGTTTGTATACTTCACAAACCTTACCTTGGGGCCCATTTGGGCTGAGCCTTCTCTTTTATCTTCCCTTTTTTATTTCCTGTATCTCTCTCTCTCTCTCTCTATTTTTTTTTCTTATTTCTTTCATATGGGTGGGGACTCCTGATTGCTCAGAAGCATTCCAGGGTGTACCTCAACTGCACCATGGTCGATACATCCAGCTACATCCGTTCAGCCATCTCTCACCAAAATGACTAGGAGGAGGAATGCCCAAGAGAAGAAAAATTCAGAGGATGGGCCTTCTGCAACAGAACTAATGGCTACTGACATAGACAATATGTCGGAAAGGGAATTCAGGCTAACAATTATCCAGGCAATAGCTAGGTTGGAGAAAGCCATGGATGACCAAACAGAATTGAATAGGGCAGAACTGAAAGCCACCAGGGATGATGTTCACAATGCTCTCAATGAGTTCCAATCTAATCTAAATTCTCTAAAAGCTAGGGTAACTGAGACAGAAGATAGAATAAGTGATCTGCAGGACAAACAGATAGAGAGAAAGGATCAGGAGGAAGAATGGAACAAACAGCTTAGAAGCCATGAAAACAGAATCAGGGACATAAATGATGCCATGAAACACTCCAATGTCAGAAATATTGGAATCCCTGAAGGGGAGGAGAAAGAAAGAAGTCTAGAAGATATAGTGGAACACATTATCCAAGAAATTTTTCCAAATATCTCGAATGGTACCAGCATTCATGAACTAGAGGCAGAACAGTTTCCCCCCATGATTATAGATTCTTTAAAGACCTCGAGACACCTAATAGCAAGAATGAAGAATTATAATTGTAGGCAAGCCCTCTTGAAGGCAGCTAGGACAAAGAAGCTCCTTACATACAGAGGAAAGCCCATCAGAATAACATCAGACTTGTCCACAGAAACCTGGCAAGCCAGAAATGGCTGGCAAAATATATTCAGTGCACTAAATGAGAAGAACATGCAACCAAGAATACTTTATCCAGCAAGACTGACATTCAAAATGGATGGAGAGATAAAGAGTTTCCAAGACTGGCAAGGCTTAAAGGAGTATGCAACCACCAAGCCTACACTGCAGGAAATATTAAGGGGGGTTCTATAAAAGAGGAAAAATCCTAAGAATATCATTGAGCAGAAATATAGAGAAAATCTACAGAAAGAAAGACTTCAAAGGTAACACTATGTCAATAAAAATGTATTTATCGATAATCACTCTCAATGTGAAATGCCTAAATGTGCCCATAAAGGGACACAGGGTTGCAGATTGGATAAAATGACAGGACCCATCTATATGTTGTCTACAAGAGACCCATTTTGAACCTAACGATACACCCAGACTGAAAGTGAAGGGATGGAGAAACATCTTTCATGCCAATGGGCCTCAAAAGAAGGCCAGGGTAGCGATTCTCATATCAGATAAATTAGATTTTAAACTAAAGGCTGTAGTCAGAGATACAGAAGGACAGTACATAATTCTTAAAGGGACTATCCACCAAGAAGATATAACTATTGTAAATATCTATGCCCGCAATATGGGGGCAGCCAATTACATAAGAAAACTATTAATCAAGATAGAGTCATATCGAAATAAATACATTTATAGTAGGAGATCTCAACATGACTCTCTCAGCAATAGACAGATCATCCAAGCAGAAAATCAATAAAAAAACAAAACCATTGAATGAAACATTGGACCAGATCGACCTCATAGATATATAAAGAACATTCCACCCTAAAACAACAGAATACTCATTCTTCTCAAGTGCACATGGAACCTTCTCCAGAATAGACCACATACTGGGTCACAAATCAGGACTCAACTGACACCAAAAGATTGAGATTATTACCTGCATATTCTCAGATCACAATGCTTTGACACTGGAGCTCAATCAAAAGGAAAATTTAGGAAGGAACTCAAACACCTGGAAACTAAAGACCACCTTGCTTAAGAATGCTTGTATCAACCTGGAAATCAAAGAAGAACTTAAACACTTCCTGGAAACCAATGAGAATGAAGACACGTCGGTCCAAAACCTATGGGATACAGCAAAGGCAGTCCTAAGGAGGAAATGTATAGCCATCCAAGCCTCCCTCAAAAAAATTGAAAAATCCAGAATACAACACCTGTCTCTACACCTTAAAGAACTGGAGAATCAACAACAAATCAAACCAACTCCACACATAATAAGGGAAATAATCAAGATTAGAGCAGAGATGAATGAGGTAGAAACTGGAGATACAGTAGACCATATCAATGAAACTAGAAGCTGGTTTTTTGAAAGAATCAATAAAATCGATAAACCATTGGCCACACATCGATAAACCATTGGCCACACTAATCCAAAAGAAAAGAGAGAAAGCTCAAATTAATAAAATTAGGAATGAAAAGGGAGAGATCACAACTAACACCAAGGAAGTAGAAAAAATAATCAGAAACTATTACCAACAGTTATAAGCCAATAAGTTAAGCAACCTAGATGAAATGGATGCATTCCTGGAAAAATATAAACTCCCAAAATTGAACCAGGAAGAAATTGACTAGCTGAATAGATCAATATCTAGTAACGAGATTGAAGCAGTGATCAAAAACCTCCCAAAAAACAAGAGCCCAGGACCGGACGGATTCCCTGGGGAATTCTTCCAAATTTTCAAAGAAGAAATAACACCTATTCTCCTGAAGCTGTTATAAAAAATTGAAGCAGAAGGAAAACTTCCAGACTCTTTTTATGAAGCCAGCATTACCCTGATCCCCAAACCAGGCAAAGACCACTCCAAAAAAGAGAATTTCAGACCAATATCATTGATGAATATGGGTGCTAAGATTCTCAACAAGATCCTAGGTAACAGGATCCAAGAGCACATTAAAAAGTTTATCCACCCTGACCAGGTGGGATTAATCCCAGGCTTACAAGGATGGTTCAACATTCGCAAATCAATCAATGTGATAGAACAAATCAATAAGAGAAGAGAGAAGAACCACATGGTCCTCTCCATTGATGCAGAAAAAGCATTTGAAAAAATCCAGCATTCATTCCTGATTAAAACACTTCAAAGTATAGGGATAGAGGGAACATTTCTGAACTTCATAAAATCTATCTATGAAAGACCCACAGCAATCATCATCCTCAATGGGAAGAAGCTGACAGCCTTCCCATTGAGATCAGGAACACGACAAGGATGCCGAAGTCAAACTCTCTCTCTTCGCAGGTCACATGATACTTTATATGGAAAACACAAAAGCCTCCACCCCCAAACTACTAGAACTCATATAGCAATTCAGTAACATGGCAGGATCCAAAGTCAATGTACAGAAATCAGTGACTTTCTTATACACAAACAATGAAAATACAGAAAGGGAAATTAGAGAATCGATTCCATTTACTATAGCACCAAGAACCATAAGATACCTGGGAATCAACCTAACCAAAGAGGTAAAGGATCTGTACTCAAGGAACTACAAACACTCATGAAAGAAATTGGAGAAGACACAAAAAGATGGAAGACCATTCCATGTTCTTGGATCAGAAGAATAATCATTATTAAAATGTCTATACTGCCAAGAGCAACCTATACTTTTAATGACATTCCGTTCAAAATTTCTCCGGTATTTTTCAAAGAGCTGGAGCAAATAATCCTAAAATTTGTATGGAATCAGAAGAGACCCCGAATTGCTAAGGAAATGTTGAAAAACAAAAATTAAACTGGGGGCATCACGTTACCTGATTTCAAGCTTTACTACAAAGCTGTGATCACCAAGACAGCATGGTACTGGCATCAAAACAGACACATAGACCAGTGGAACAGGGTAAAGATCCACGTTATGGACCCTCAACTTTATGGTTATATAATCTTCAACAGAGCAGGAAAAAATATACAGTGGAAAAAGATAGTCTCTTCAATAAATGGTGCTGGGAAAATTGGACTGCTACATGTAGAAGAATGAAACTTGACCATTCTCTTACACCATACACAAAGATAAACTCGAAATGGATAAAGGACCTCAATGTGAGACAGGAATCCATAGAATTCTAGAGGAGAACATAGGCAGTAACCTCTTTGATATCAGCCACAGCAACTTCTTTCAAGATATGTATCCAAAGACAAAGGAAACAAAAGTGAAAATGAACTTTTGGTATTTCTTCAAGATCAAAAGCCTCTGCAAAGCAAACGAGACAGTCAACAAAACAAAGAGGCAACCCACGGAATGGGAGAAGATATTTGCAAATGTCAGTACAGACAAAAAGTTGATATCCAGGATCTATAAAGAACTTCTCAAACTCAACACACACAAGACAGATAATCATGTTAAATAATGCGCAGAAGACATGAACAGACACTTCTCCAATGAAGACATACAAATGGCTATCAGACACATGAAAAAATGTTCATCATCACTAGCCATCAGGGAGATTCAAATTAAAACCACATTGAGATACCACCTCACACCAGTTAGAATGGCCAAAATTAGCAAGACAGGAAATAACCTATGTTGGAGAGGATGTGGAGAAAGGGGAACCCTCTTACACTGTTGGTGGGAATGCAAGTTGGTGCAGCCACTTTGGAGTACAGTGTGGACATTCCTCAAGAAATTAAAAATAGAGCTTCCCTATGATCCTGCAATTGCACTACTGGGTATTTACCCCAATGATACAGATGTAGTGAAAAGAAGGACCATCTGTACCCCAATGTTTATAGCAGCAGTGGCCAGGGTCGCCAAACTGTGGAATGAACCAAGATGCCCTTCCACGGGTGAACGGATAAGGAAGATGTGATCCATATACACAATGGAGTTTTATGCCTTCATCAGAAAGGATGAATATCCAACTTTTTAGCAACATGGACGGGACTGGAAGAGATTATGCTGAGTGAAATAAGTCAAGCAGAGAGAGTTAATTATCATATGGTTTCACTTATTTGTGGAGCATAACAAATAACACAGAGGACATGGGGTGATGGAGAGGAGAAGGGAGTTGAGGGAAATTGGAAGTGGAGGTAAACCATGAGAAACTATGGACTTTGAAAAACAACCTGAGGGGTTTTGAAGGGGTGGGGTGTGGTAGGTTAGGGGAGCCTGGTGGTGGGTTTTAGGGAGGGCACTTATTGCGTGGAGCACTGGGTGTGGTGCAACGACAATGAATACTGTTATGCTGAAAGAAATAAAAATAAATTAAAAAAAAAAACAACCTTCGAAATGCTTGCCTCTAAATGCAGGATTCTGGACCTTGGAAGGTTTTAAAGAGAATTATCATAGAGAAATTCCTCAGGGTGTTTAAGAACCACACAAGGAAGAGGGGGCCCCTTAGCCACATTTTTGTACACACAAACTCAAACACACACACACACACACACTCACACATTTATATACAGTCAGCTCTTTTCTCTCTTTAAGTGACTAATGTGCTGGTATACGTGCTTCTCGGCTTCACTGTCTCTCCAGAAGCCAGGGTCAATGTGGGCTCACCCAGCCATTTTCAGTGTCACAATCTCCAGGAGGCAGAATCTTCATCAGCAGGAAACTCCAGAGTCATGGAGTGTTAATGGGATCCTGTTGTCACACAACCAGGATGTGCTCTGATCCTTGGATCTCTGGGATGATGCTGATACTCAGGAATCCCAGGATGAATCTTTATCAACATGGGAAACTCAGCCCTTGATCACCTCTGTGGTAAAGTCAGCATCTGAGGCTGGCCAGTACATTGATTATGAGACTCGAGCCTCAGTTCTGCTCCCAAGGAGCTTAAAACCCTTGGGAACAAGAGACACAACCTCCTCATGCTCTCAGGGCTGGGCTGTCACTCCATCAGTCATCCCAGTGACACCTCCAGCCAGGCTGCACGCTGATGGAAAGTCTTCTGCCCCAACCAGGGACAAAGGCTATGTGGCCTCAGGGACAACATCCCCTTATCTCCATCATTCCTTGAATCAGATGTGGGATATTTGACAGAAACTTCTGGGTCCATTTTGCCTAGGGTAGCAGAAATTCATTGCTGTAGTCATGAATGGCTGAATGAGTTACTGCTCTACCCTGTACATCATGGACACAGTAGCAAGGACTAGAGCTGTGCCCAACAGAGAGAGTCGTCTGACCCCAAATCTCTTCATCCTATAAACTCTGTCTCTGTTTGGCAATTTTGTCAGTAGGGTGGTTCTTAGTTCATAGGAACAGGGCCCTTAATTGGTTTTACTTGGCACAAAGTTGACCTTTCCTACCTGGGAGACCAGACACATGGTAAAAATAAGAGATTTTGGAAAAAGCATAGTCTACTGAGAACAGAAGACATTCCTGTCCCACTTTTCTCCATCCATATTTTAACCACTCTTTTCACCAATTTTCTCTCTGCAATAAACACAGATATGGGGAAACTACACTAGTGATGGTATCTGCATCTTCACAATAATGTTGTCATTGAGTTTAAATCAGTCTTACTGAATGGAATTATGAAGAAAATAACACACATTTATTTTAAGTATTAGGTTGGCTCAGTGGTGACTAAAATATACACTCCTTCACCAGGACTCTGTCAGAGCATCTGTAGCTCTCAGTTCTTTCTTCCTAGAACTTCAAACATATTTATCCTTTGTGCTCTGATGTCAGTGCAACACACAGCCTCATGTGGCAAGGCTCCTGAAGACTTATGTCTGTGTGCTTTGAGGAAAGAACCTAGGAGGGAATTATGGCCCCAGTATGTGGAGAACTGTTGTTTCAAATAGGTGGAAATATTGTGGAGAGAAAGAAAACAAAGATGTTCAGTATGTAACAATTGAAGGAATGCACGTGAGGGCTTCTGCCTACAAACTGGGGAGATGAACTCCCCATCTCCTCAAGGCTGCAGGAACCTCAGAGGATGAGGATCTCTGGAAATCAGGGAGCTGGCTGATAAGAGGAAAGTCCATGAACCCTGCACAAAAGTGGCCATAAGTCCATTGGTAACTGTCAGTTCTTTGGTCTTGATGTTTATCTTTGAGGAATTTGTATAAAAGACACCCTATCAGTCCTGAACCACAACCAAACCAAGGGGTACATGGATAGACTATCCCTGAAGACACTTAGTAGCACCTATAGTGATCCCTCAATTAATAAGAATCTGCATATAGGGACACTTGGCTTGGCCCTAAAGGAGGAAAGAGTGGAGAGCATGGGGGAGATGAAAATATCTGCTGGGTTCTGGTCACCATTATCACACAATAATGTGTCTGCGTCTAGGCACTAGGGGGCTCTCATGGTATGTCATTGAGGTTCACCTGTGATTAGAGCTCCTTTCCTGCCCACTACCCTTACTTGCTCAAATAGAGAGACCTGACCCTTGGGCAGTTAGGGGTCAGACACGTGGGTGTTTCATTTGCATGGTTGGTCACACCCTCTATCAGGGTTTGAATAAGGGAAGATAGAGATTAGGGGACGCTCTGCACAGTTGTTGGGCCACAGAAAATAGGATCTGTGATGACCTCCACCATGGCCTGGTACACTCTCCTCCTCACCCTCCTTGCTCACTGCACAGGTGATTGGATGTGGAGACAGGGGAAGGGGCCCTACACATGAGGCCCTGCTTCCTTCTCTTGTTTCTAGACCCCAGCATCACCTCTGTGTTTCTTCCTCTTCCAGCGTCCTGGGCCCAGTCTGTGCTGACTCAGCCATCCTCACTGTCTGGATCCCTTGGCCAGAGAGTCACCATCTCCTGTACTGGAGGCAGCACCAACATTGGTGATGGTTATTATGTGTACTGGTACCAACAGCACCCAGGAAAGGCCCCTAAAACCATCATCTATAGTACTAGCAGTAGACCCTCAGGGGTCCCTGAACGGTTTTCTGGCTCCAAATCTGGCAACACTGGCTCCCTCACCATCACTGATCTCAAGGCTGAGGATGAGGCTGATTATTACTGCTCATCATGGGACAAGAGTCTCAAAGGTCACACAGTGCTCCAGGTCTGTGAGGAAGTGAGACAAAAACCTGCTGTTTACCCAGCAATGGAGGTCCCCTTGCAGCCTACAGTCCTCGGCCATATAAGCTACCTCCTTTCTTTACTCTAAACTATAGTCTGAGACCATCTCATGGAACTTTTACTACAAAATAGTCCTCATTCCTTAAATTCAGACCCCCAGGTTTGCCCTTTGCAGGAACATATTGTAAGATTTTTTTCATATTGAGGTGAAATTCCTGGGTCCCATGGGCAGGCAGCCCTGGGGACAGATTCTGTGACTGGACAGAAACAGACACAGAGACCAAGTGTGCCTAACTAAAGATAGAGTCTTATCTAGTTAATACATTTCCATACTACTTAATGAACATCTACTATGTGCCACACTTGAGTAACTATGCAGGATACACATAGACATGATAGGAAGGGTCTCCATGCCCAGGGTGCTGATGGTGTCTGGGGGAAGAGAGAGGCCACAGAACCAAAACATGTTTTATGCCCATTTTTTAACTTGATTATTTGTTATTTGGGTGTTGAGTTTGAGAAGTTCATTATAGATCTTGGATACTAGCCCTTTGTCTGTAGTGTCATGTGCAAATATCTTCTCCCATTCCATGGGTTGCCTCTTTGTTTTGCTGACTGGTTCCTTTGCTGTGCAGAAGCCTTTTATCTCGCTGAATTACCAAAAGTTCTCTTTCACTTTTGTCTCCCTTGCTTTTGGAGCTGTGTCTTGAAAATAAGTTGCTGTGGCTGATGTCAAAGATGTTACTGCCTATGTTCTGCCTATGTTACTGCCTATGTTGATGGATTCCTGTCTCACATTGAAGTATTTCATCCATTTTGAGTTTATCTTCATGTATGGTGTAAGAGAATTGTCGAGTTTCAGTCTCCTATACATAGATGTCCAATTTTACCAGCACCATGTATTGCAGAGTCTGTCTTTTTGTCATTGAACATTTTTCCTGCTTTGTTGATGATTATTTGGTCATAGAGTTGAAGGTCCATACCTGGGCTCTCTATTCTGTTCCACTGATCTATATATATGTTTTTGTTTTGTTGTGTGTTTGAGAGGGAACATTCCCATCCTCTCTTGGTGATCACAGCTGTAACATACCTATGTATTTTATGTTTTAACTTATATTTCAAATATTATCTCATATTTGAAAATATGCTTTTTATGAATATATGGCTCTTAGCATAAAGAATCAGTACTGAATGAATTATATTACTTGTTAAATTGTAATCGGAAATATCTCAGTAATGGAATATATTAATCAATGAAATAAAAGTATCATTAACCTATAATAATATATGTTACTAACTGCACACTTTGATTGATCTTCCAATAAAAAGTAAATGATTGTACTGGAATATATATTTTGTCCTCCTCCAATTAATCCAAATGTTCAAGGCAGGCTTCAAAGCTTGCAGGATTCTCCCAAGATGTCACTCATCTCAGAGAAGATGAGGGTCTCATGAGGTGGTGGGGGAGATGCCAGAGGCTGAGGAAGGGAGTGGGAGTTAATCAATCAGAAGAGAGGGGATAGGTGCAGGGAGGTCAGTGTCTTCTCTCAGGAGCCACATCCTGAGGAAGCAGAAAGCTGGAATCAGAGCTCTCCTCTCAGTGCTGACAGAACCACATGGTCAGGAACAAAGAGGAACATATTACTTCTTTCCCAGCCCTAATCAGAAGATGCTTGGTCCTTGTGAAATACTTGTTTCAAAAATGACTTCACAAGTCCTTGAACACATAAAGAAGGTGTTTCTCAAATATAAATAGAACCCCCCCCCAAAAAAAAAAACTTTAGCTTGTTTTCTTCCACCATAATTAGATGACATAGCATAGTTATTTTCCTTCTCCTGCATAGTGTCCTCCCTCTGAGATGGCTCTTTTCATGGTCATCAATGCAGAACTTCCCTTTCCTATTCCCTTATTCTTCATTCCTTGTTCTTACTATTTCAAAATAGAGAACAAACTCTGTCATCAACCCTAAATGGGATCTATCTAATATCTCCTAATGTGGTAATAATTAAGGAGCAATTCCCTACAACAATTACGTGGTTTTATCTACACTAAGATTGAGGATGTCCAAAAAGATACTTAAAAACAATTCCATTTAAGATAACATTAAAATAAATAACATGTTTAGGACCGAACTTAACCAAGTAGGAAAAAGACTTGTAAAATGAAAAGTACAAATTATTGCTGAAAAAGATTTTAAAAGTGAGAGGACACTATAACCAAATATTGGATGACTTAATATTGTGAAACCACAACCAATACTATCCAAGTCCATCTCCACATTTGGTGCCCTCCTACCATGACCTTTCTGTCCCCATCTTATCTCACAATGTATACTGTTCACTTCCTGTCATTCCTTATTTGGGAAGATGGTACATATAAGTCTCTGTTCATTGGAAACAGATTAGAGACACCCCCATGAATTCCCTGGAACTCTGAATAAAACATCCTTGTTAGGGCCCAATGTGTGTAAAGGAAAGGGCCAAGAGGATTTTCAGTACAGAAGAGAGAAAAGAACACCTCAGAAGGGAAGAGAACTCCATATGTAATAATGTTTTATTTATATCAGTCATCATACTGAGTTAATAACAAAAGTATTCTGGAAACATTAAATGTATCAGAGAGTCAAATAAATAAGAATCCCAGGTTAACATTCAAGGAAAAAAGTGAACCCAGTGAAGTAGGTGAGAGCAAAAGACACAATTTCCCTCATGATATTATATTGTCATAGCAAACACAGGCTGAAAATTACTTGCAATGAGGGCTGAGGACCTGACAGGATAATCTAAACCCAACAAGAAAACAATAATTGTCACACTGTAAGATGAGGCCATGAGAATTATTATGATGTGTTAACCATGTTGATACCCTGAGAACTTTAAGGCCTTTACTTTGTTCAAGATGATTGTAGACTGGTAATGACCCCAGGCAACTAGAAGAAGCAAACTCCAATGTTAGGTAATTCTGAAATATCTTGTAATATAAGCACTGAGCAGTCCATCATGTATTTAGATGTTTGGAGAACATTTTTTATTTGAAAAGAAAGAAAGAACAAAATAAATAAATAAATAAATAAATAAATAAATAAATAAATAAATAAATCTCAGCCTCAAACACAAGGGGCATCTTCTCATTCTACTGTTGCCCTGGGCAGTGACATTGGCATTATCCTGTTGCCTACTCTGGACACATTTCCAGGAGTGCTGGGTGGTGTCAGAGGGGTTGGTGGACTAAGCATCTGAGTCCAGCAGAGGACACCTGGCATAGGTGCTGTGAGAACTGTGTTCTGGGCCAGGTCAACTAGGAAAAAATACTAATTCTTGCACATTTAGCATGCAGTGTCTTCACTGAAGTGTGATTCTGCAGCACAGGGGCCTCTGGAGCCACATGAGTGATCACCTCTGTCTCACTTTGTCTTGTCACCTTTCATCCTCCATTCTCATGAAGTCACCTTTCATCCTCCATTCTCATGGTGTTCAGACAGGGACAGAAAATGCCACACCTGGATGAATTTGCCTATTGAAAAAATCACCTGCAATTCTACCTGGGTATAGGACAAGAGACTCCTGGGAGGGGAAGGTGTTAATGTCCACAAGGAGCAGAGCTCTGGGGCTTCTCTCTCCTGCCGTGATTCCTCCTTCACCTACTCCCTCATAGACAGGAAGTTCCCTTCAGGGCTGAGAGAAAAAATGCAGAGGGGGTCATTTGCACTGCTTTCTCCCATCATCACCCAGGATGATCACCACCTTATTGTTTCTGTCTCCTTGTAGTCTCTAGCTTTCCTGCAGAGCCCTAAGTTGGACTATGCTATTCTATCCTTCATAATAACTGAGTCTATGTTAGAGAAATATAAAATTTACTTAACTACTAATCATTTTTTATAAATGTTATATATTATAAAATCTTATTACATAAAATATATAAACACTATACAAACATATATGTTAAGTATATCATGCATTATATTATATTTTGATTATAAATTGTAGATGCTGCAATAATATGTAGGTATCACCTATAATATAAAATATTTTATATTATGTATAAATGTACACACTATATTATGGTAGGTATTGAATTTTATATATGCACAAATTATATACTATATATGTTATATGTATGTCCTTTACTTATTTAAAAGAGTGGGAGAGAGAATGTAGCCCAAATGCATATTCTGACACTAGGAAAACAATGAAATGTAAACCAGCATGCACAGCATCCTATGAACACAGCTGATAAGTACAAGTAAATCCATGGTATACAGAGAGACATTCACCTAAACCCAGGGAGGATTGGAGCTGAGAGGAGGTGACTAAAATCTCTTGATGATGTGCACGCAGGCCTCGTGAAAGCAAATAAGATCCACTGGG
The DNA here is from genome assembly GCA_004024625.1 of Mellivora capensis. Taxonomy (NCBI): domain Eukaryota; kingdom Metazoa; phylum Chordata; class Mammalia; order Carnivora; family Mustelidae; genus Mellivora; species Mellivora capensis. The sequence continues at coordinate 43,146 of PISX010016000.1, forward strand.
TAACATGTCAGAAGCCTTGAGCAGAGAGAGAGTTTGTGAGTTTCCAAAGGTGCTTCCCTGACACACCATGGGAGAAGAACGTGAAGTTATGGACCCAGTGGACCAGGATTCACTGATACTCTAGAGCATGGTGAACATGTGAATCAGTCCAGCCCTCAGCAATGAAGAGCACAGCCCAGAGAAAGCTTTTCCCTGGGTCCAGGAGACCAATCCAAGGGCCACTAGGGGCTGGCTCAAGGATCCTTACAAATGTCAGGGAGCCTTGCTGATTACTGTGATCTCCTAATTTATTCATGGTGTAATATATAGTAAATGCTTTAACTCTCACACTGTCAGGATTTTAGTTATTATTTCTAAATAATATTCTATTGGTAATTTACTTCTATACTTTATAGAAAGTACGGAAGATGTTATTGTGTTATTCAGATATTTCAAATATTTTCTGCAATTCATTCTTTTTCTCTATAGTTTTAAATTGTCCTTATTTTCGAATTTGATGCAAAAAAATTATACACTTTTCCACACTATATCAAAGAATCCTTTCTTTGAAGGATTAAAATATTTGATGAGGATTATTTGTGTGATATGAATTCAGCTCTCAAACACAATCAGAAATGCAAATAGTAAACTCATGGATTACATGAAATACACAATGTGCCAGCGATTCTTTTTTATTTATTTATTTATTTAATTTCTTTTCAGTGTACCAGAATTCATTGTTCATGCACACACTCAGTGCTCCATGCAATACGTGCCCTCCATAATACCCACCACCAAGCTGACCCAACTTCCCCCCCTCTGGCCCTTCAAAACCCTCAGATTGTTTTTCAGAGTCCATAGTCTCTCATGGTTCATCTGCCCCTCCAATTTCCCTCTACTCCCTTCTCCTCTCCATCTCCCCATGACCTCTGTGTTATCTTTATGCTCCAAAAATGTGTCAGCGATTCTTAAATTAATATAAAATCATATTTTTATTTCCCATTTTAATGAACACTGATTTTGTTGCTGAACTTCAAAAATTTTTTTTAAATTTATTTATTTGTCAGAGAGAGAGGGAGAGAGAGTGAGCAAGCACAGGCAGACAGAGTGGCAGGCAGAGGCAGAGGGAGAAGCAGGCTCCCCACCGAGCAAGGAGCCCGATATGGGACTCGATCCCAGGATGCTGGGATCATGACCTGAGCCGAAGGCAGCCGCTTAACCAACTGAGCCACCCAGGCGTCCCTGTTGTGGAACTTCAAAGATAACTGGAAAAATGTTATCTTTCTCCTTCTCCTAAGTCCTAATACCCTCTCTTGCTCTCCCCATTCCTTCTGCTCCATAGGATACTGTTCAACAAAGGGGATATAAATATTCCATGATGATAATACCAACTGATTCAGACACTATGCCATTTCTATTTCTGATTATGAGTCTCATGTTTTCCTAATTTATCATCTAATGATGAGAGAAATGCCCTAATTTATTGGTGAGATTATTACTTCTCTTCTAAAACACTGCAGGTACTTTGAAGTGGCCCATATTACTGATGGCTTCTTAGAGCAGAAGACAGCTGGTATTCTGAGCCTGACAATGCAGCTCTTCATGTGAACTCCATCACTGGTCCCCCACTGCTACTATTGGAGACAGTTTCAAGGACTATGTCAGCAGCGGACCATTTCCCTTCACACAGCCACATATGGCTCTGTGATTTTCTGCTGGGTTTATGACTGGATAAAAGAGGGCCCACTAATCTCTCACAAAGTACAGAATTAGGGATTTCAGTGGGAGGGGAAAAGTTCCAGGCATGGGGTTAGATTTGGGATGAACTAGAAGCAAGAACAGGAGGTGGAGAACACACCCATATCCTCATACTGTTTTCAAGATTTCCAGCAAAGAAACTTGATTCTGAGTTGACAAGAGTTTTGGGTGATCCCCTTTGGTGAAGGACCACACCCTGTCATTCAGTATCCCAGTCACCCTAAAGGCACTGGTCTGTGTGAGTTCCCAGCATCTGCCTCTTTCATGATCTCCCCAAGGGGACATCATAGTGACTGGGTTTTGGAGAAAGAGGATGTTGTTTTCTAAGAAATACATGAAAAGATCCCAGGGACAACCCACACCAGCTTAGAAGTCCAAAGAGGACACATACAGTGAGGGTCCCCGTGATGGCCAGTCTTATGTATTTCTCAGTGTCCTCTAATGGCTTACAGTAGAGCAAGAGACTATAGATCTGTGGGGAGCCACATAAAAGTAATTTCTCAGGGTGATTCTTGTCTCACATAACAGGAACCATCTCTCTTGATTTTAGTGAAAGATTATCAGATGTGGTGATGAAAGAGCCATCACTATCAATGTCTCTAAGAGTGTTAGGGTCCATAATCAAAGGATCGAGGCTGATACAAAGCAAAGGTAAAGCAAAACTTTATTTCACGCCAAGCATTGAGAGTCAAACTGATTGGTCAGGGCGTCTCTTGCAAAGAGGCAACCCCACACAGCCTCACAGACTAACTTTTATAGAGGTAGTTTAGCCAGGCTATACACAGGTGGCCAATGAGATTGCAATACACAGATAAAACTGCACAGTCCTGTTAGGTCACACACGGGTGGCCAATTGAATTACAATTGACCCTAGTAGATATATGCATGCCCCACTGATTGGCTGTATCTACCTGGCCTGACACACCTTGTACCTGGGCTTTGCAAGTAAGTTCCTCTGGGAGGGGCAGGTCAATCTAAGTTTACTGCATAGGGTCAATCTAAGTTTACTGCATAAACAACAAAATGGCACCCTCTGATCAAGTAGGCCCTTATGAGAGAAACAGTCATACTCATTTTTGGTCCTACATCTGGGCCAGTCCCTACCAGTTACTAACCCGGCTGATAATAACAGAGCCCAGACCAGCCTCCCCTTATCTGACAGATAAATAGCCATCCCATTGAGGTCCCTGATCACTTCTATGGATCCATCTCTGGGAACAAAACCACCCTTAACATCATTGGGGCTTAGCCTGAGGATGAGGCTATCACTGTATGCTCTATGTGAGTGGTGGTGTTTACACAGTTGCTTAAATCTATGGGAAAGTGCATTCAGAACCTCTCATGTGGTCAGAATGACTCAGCTCATAGAGCCAGGAGATGAAGTGTTTGGGGCAAAATTCACCACCACCATGGGAAGTGAGGCTCCCTGGCCCAATTATCCTGCCCAGTGGTTCATGGGCAAGTGGTCCATACCATTTCTCCTAGGGCATGTTCTTCTCTCCAGTGTGACCTTTCAATACCAGGATTCCTCTCTTCCTCTCTGCCTAGACTGATGGAAAGGGGACTCAGTGACCTCATTGCTCATTGTGAGATATTTCTGATTCAAATGCATCAACAAATAAGCCCTCTGAAGTATATCACATTTCAGACTTCTAAATAAGGAAGGTCTCAAATATACAACATAAACTTACACCTAAAGAAGCTAGAAAAAGAATAGAAAATAAAACCTAAATCCATCACAGGAATGGAAATAAAGATTAGAACAGAAATCGATGATATAGATTTTTTTTCTCTTTTTTAAAATTTTTATTTTTTATAGACATATTTTTATCCCCAGGGGTACATGTCTGTGAATCGCCAGGTTTACACACTTCACAGCACTAACCATAGCACATAACCTCCCCCATGTCCATTACCCCACACCCCTTTCCCGACCCCCTCCCCGCAGCAACCGTCAGTTTGTTTTGTGAGATTAAGAGTCACTTATGGTTTGTCTCCCTCCCAATCCCATCTTGTTTCTTTTCTTCTTTTTCTACCCCCCTAGTCCCCCATGTTGCATCTCCACTTCCTCATATCAGGGATATCATATGATAGTTGTCTTTCTCTGATTGACTTATTTCACTAAGTATGATACCCTCTAGTTCCATCCACGTCGTTGCGAATGGCAAGATTTCATTTCTTTTGATGTCTGCATAGTATTCCATCGTGTATATATACCACATCTTCTTTATCCATTCATCTGTTGATGGACATCTAAGCTCTTTACATAGTTTGGTTATTGTAAACATTGCTGCTATAAACATTCGGGTGCACGTGCCCCTTCGGATCACTACGTTTGTATCTTTAGGGTAAATACCCAGTAGTGCAATTGCTGGGTCATAGGGTAGTCCTATTTTCAACTTTTTGAGGAACCTCCACCCTGTTTTCCAGAGCGGTTGCACCAGCTTGCATTCCCACCAACAGTGTAGGAGGGTTCCCCTTTCTCCACATCCTCGCCAACATCTGTCGTTTCCTGACTTGTTAATTTTAGCCATTCTGACTGGTGTGAGATGATATCTCATTGTGGTTTTAATTTGTATTTCCCTGATGCCGAGTGATGTGGAACACTTTTTCATGTGTCTGTTGGCCATCTGGATGTCTTCTTTGCAGAAACGTCTGTTCATGTCCTCTGCCCATTTCTTGATTGGATTATTTGTTCTTTGGGTGTTGAGTTTGATAAGTTCTTTATAGATTTTGGACACTAGCCCTTTATCTGATATGTCGTTTGCAAATATCTTCTCCCATTCTGTCAGTTGTCTTTTGG